>OY720449.1:13280145-13575145 GCA_963082715.1 Harpalus rubripes | reverse complement strand
GCCCATTAGATTAATGTTCTTGTTTTTTATTATTGTTTTTCTTCCTATAGGCAACGTTAAGGAAAATAGTGGCGAATTGCGGGAACGAAGTAATGGACCAAAAAGATATTATGGAGCTCGTCGAACCAAGATTATTAGATTCATTTTTAGCATATTCATCACAGAATGAAAGTTATGTCTAAGCAGTGTAACCATATGAAATATTTATATGAAAAGTTAGAATAATCATTTTACTTTATAATTCAAACGGTATTTGATTGTACAAATATTGAATTAGACAAAATTTTCTATATTTTCAACTAAAAAGTTTATAGTAAACAATTTGATATTATTTTCTTCATTTATATGAGCAAAATATTATTGAAAGAGAAATAAATGTCTTCATATTTTGTCTTTTTTATAAAATATGAGCACATTTAACAATATTTTTAATGTTAATGGGTCGAATTCAGCACTCTTCTTTAACTAAAGAAGCTTATCTAAAAATAACAAAATAAAGAGAGGCATATGCATCGATGCATTAATAAGAAAAAGATGCAAGTTGTTTCCATAGTTACTAGAGACGGTCACTACTCTAGTGAAGAGTGCTGAATTCGGCCCAATATGTTTATTTTAACTGTGTATGTACAAATTTCATGTACTGTAGGTGTTATAATTTTAGGAAATTTTATTGATGTTTTGTAAACTTGTATTTTTACTAAAAAAAAATAAAAAGTTCACACACCATATTATAAGCTTTTGTTTATAATGTTGTATTTATTTTTATTTTGTATAAATCAAACTATTTTTATATTTAGTTGTTAAAAATTTTTAGCTCATAAGCAGTTATTCCAGTTATTTTAATAAAAGCTTAAATTCCAATTTTCATAATTTATAAAATTCTATAACAATAAAAATGGGAAAATTTCTTTTAAATCGCTGAAATCTCAGATGTTTTCGAGATATGAAAGCTTAAATTACATTTTTTTATTCTTTGTATTGTATAAATAAATATACTTTCCCTTGTCCTGAAAAATTAGAAATAGGGATGTTTAATAATAGTTTGTATAAATTGTACTTATATTTATTGTTTATTTGAATTTTGTATTACTGTATTTCATTTAACGAACCTTATTGATCAATGTTTTATACAATAAAATTTAAATTAAAATATAGTTTGTCTATTTCTTACCCCTTACATGTATGTAGTTTTTAAAACATTACGTACATAGTTCTTATATCAGACGCCAGGGGGCAGCACCAGTCGGAAAGCATTGCGCCTAAAACATAGGCAACCATAAATTTAAAAAGTAGCATCTATCCACGATTTTTTGGAAAATATTGTGCATAGATGCTACTTTTTTAAACACAAAAAAATCTGATGTGGCCAGCACATTACCTTCCGTCAGTTCTATGTATTTTGTATAAATGTCATACAGAAAGTTCCTTGCAAAAGATTATATTTCTTGTACATTACCTTAAGGCAGTTGTATGTATTTTATACAAATTCCATACAGAAAGTTTCTAACAAAAGATCCTATATTTCCAGTAAAATTATAACATAAACATACTACTTGACACTGACACCTTTCAATCAGAATTTTCTTAATATAGCAGCTGTTTCCAGAGTTATAGCAAAGCTGACTAATATATATGATATTTAATTTCTTTATAATTTTTTAACTCTATGTCCATTTAATATGAAGTATAAAATGCATTCAAATCGTATAGAGCATAAATAATTCTTTAATATTTATAATAACATTAAATGTGAAAAAATGATATTTAACATCGTTTTTTCAAGAAAAACTGTTAAAATCTTCAAATGAGGGTACTTCCGGTTGACCAATTATAATCAAAATCTAATCAGCTCTTCACATGGATGTAACGAAGAGGAATACGAAAGAATTATAATTTTTGGAATTGTAGTATTAGAGTTATCGCATTAGAAAATTTTGTCACACACAGACACACACACACACACACACACACACACACACACACACACACATACAGACATCATCGTAAAAATAGTAAAATCTTATTCTAGGGACCCTAAAACGTGCTTATTCATCAAAAACTCACCACCGAATTTTTTGACCAAAGACAATACCTTCCTTACCTAAAGGTGACGGAAGGTAAAAAGAAGCATCCATGCACGATTTCACCTATAATTTGGTGCATGGATGCTTCTTTTTTACTGAATGTAAAATTCCCAATAGGTATATCGAAAGAAGCATCCATGCACGATTTTATCTAAAATTTGGTGCATGGATGCTTCTTTTTTACTGAATTAAAATTCCCAATAGGTATATCGAAAGTAGCATTCATTCACGATTCACTGAGTAAAAAAGAGTGCCCATCATTCTTTTAGATTCATGAAATCGAATAAAAAAATACATAAAATCTAAAGGGTACCGTTTAGGATTCATGCACTTTTGTTTTCATTTTAATTGCAACGTTTATTGACAGGTGCTGCCCCCCTTGTGTTTTAAAAACTACATACGTTCAGGAAATTAGAAATAAAAATCACTTTTTTAATATAAAAAAAATCTGATGTGGCCAGCACATTACCTTCCGTCAGTTCTATGTATTTTGTACAAATTTCATACGGAAAGTTCCTTGCTAAATTAAATATTCTATTTCTTGTAAATTACCTTCCGGCAGTTGCATGTATTTTATGCAAATTTCATACAGAAAATTATTATTTTGTGACGTTTTCTATATACAGTGTAATGTATCTGCAGAAATAAAAGATTTATTATTATTATTATTATTATTATTATTATTTCTTGTACATTACCTTAAAGCAGTTGTGTGTATTTTATACAAATTCCATACAGAAAGCAAAAGATCGTATATTTCCAGTAAAAATTATAAGACAAACACACTATGTCAATTTCACATGACACTGACATCTTTCAATCGGAATTTTCTTAATATAGTAGCTGTTTCCATAGCTATGGCTACTTTATGAAATTTAATTTCTTTATAATTTTTTAACTCTATATCCATTTAATATTAAGTATAAAATGCAGTCAAATCGTATAGAGAATAAAATATTCTTTAATATTTATAATAACATCAAATGTGAAAAAATTATATTTAACATAGTTTTTTCAATGAAAACTGTTAAAATCTTCAAATGATGGTACTTCCGGTTGACCAATTGTAACCAAAATCTAATCAGCTCTTCATATGGATGTAACGAAGAAGTACACGAAAAAATTATAATTTTTGTAACTGTAGTATTAGAGTTATCGCAGACGAAAATTTTGTTACACACACACACACACACACACATCCACACACACACACACACATACAGACATCATCGTAAAAATAGTAAATTCGTATTCTAGGGACCCTAAAACGTGCTTATTGATTAAAAACTCATCATCGAATTTTTTGACCAAAGACAATACCTTCCTTACCTAAAGGTGACGGAAGGTAATATATATTATAAAAATACAAAACTTTTTAAATATATTATATATATTTTAACATACGGAACATATATTTTATAGTACAAAATTGAAAATTATACTCTTTTCCACTTTTAAAACACCCTTTTTTCAACTAAAATCTAACTTTGCCCTGACCTCGTATAAATACGTAATAAAAATTATAATTCTTATTAAACTACAGGACCTTATACTAAATTTAAAACTAATACATAAATTTAAAACAAGTGTTTATAAAGAGGTAGCTGAAGTCTGCGTCAGCACTGCAATCACGAAGACATCGGCAGGGCAGCGGGGAGTTCTTCTAACTTAATTTTATTTTAAAACGAAACTATTTAATAAATTGTATGTACAAGGAACGCACTTCAACTTTATCATTTTATATTAATTTTATTATTAAAGAAAATGACCTGAAAATACATTTTAAAGAACTTTATATTCTTCTTGATGTCCGATTCCTGAAAAATATATGTTAATGATATGTTCACAGATATTGATTTTATTTATAAACAGCCGATATTTCTTTCCATGAAGTACTCAAAATCAATATACCTGTTAAATTTAATAAGTATATTTGAAAATCAAACAAGATAATATTCAGACATATATTATAGTCATATTACTTTGACTATAAGTTCTCATGGTTGAGTATGAGAACAAGATATTTTATAAACGTTATAATTAAGAGAAAGATATCAGCTGTCCTTATAAGATCCCTAAAGTTGCAAACTAAAGCAGCTCTACAACAGTTGCTTTGTATTATTCAAACCATTTAAAAAATCTGTCGGATAAAATTTCGTATTGCAAGGGTACATTAATTACATAAGACACGTGTACCCCATGCCAAATTTTAAATGGTTTAAATGTATTTGAAATATGTTTTAATTTTATATTTGAAATCACATTTGATAAGAAATAGTGCAGAGAAAGTCACGCAGTTATTATGTTGCTAATATATGAATCTTTATCACGTGTAGCTAATAGCTGACTGACTTTATTTATTGGTATTACTTGACTGTTAGTTTGATGTTAGGGATGATGAGAAATAATTGGAGATGCAGTTTTGGTATGAACAGTGTTTATTAAATAGTCATTTAATTAACTTTCCTACGTTTAGATTCCAAATGAATTATCATCAGGGATAGTTAATGTACAGTTGGAAAAAAGATTATTACATTATAAAATCAAAAATTATAAGGATAAAAATGTCGTCAAAAAGTATCACAGATAATAAAATATGTGCATACATCAGAAACAACTAAAGTTAACTTTACATTAACTACCCCTGATGATGATTCATTTGGAATCGAAACGTAGGAAAGTTAATTAAATGACTATTTAATAAACACAGTTTACCAAAACTGCATCTCCAATTATTTCTCATCATCCCTAACATTATTTATTTAAAATCACCATAGTTGTAGCGTTATTACAATTAGTTGTTGGATAAATAACTATTATCTAAAACCTTGTAACACATACAGCGAATTAAATACAATAAATCACTCTGCTATTACCACAGTGAGATAAATATTAATATATCAACAAGATTTGCTATCCGTCCTTAAAATATAGAAATAGTAAGGCACATTCTGGTTGGATTTTAAAAGCACGTTTCATTATATTTTGGTACTTACTTTTTAAATAATAAATACTAAAAAAGGTATTTCTCTTGACGTTACCTTCATACCTTTAATATTTGCTTTTAAAATTTGAATAAAATTAACGTCAAACTTTGGCGAGAGGCCACGACAGATTTTTAATAACAATATTTTGATTTTACAGGTTCATAAGCACAATACACATAAAAAAGTAATACAAAGAGGGAATCATTAACAAAAATATATTTCACTTGATATAAATATAAATCATTTGAGAACCCTAATGGCAATCACTTTCACTGAGAATCTTCTTATCGTATTTCAAGGTCTTGCTCACTCTTTGTGCAAGTGCATGGCGAGAAATCGGTGATGATGGTATAAACCATTACTGGTACTGGATATTGCATTTGAACAGCCATACAGAAACTGAATCAAATAATTTCATCATTTAATCAATTCGTACATCTTTTGCAAATGTGTTTCAGAAAGCGTCAAGTAAATTTTGAATAGTCAATTTAATAATCAAAGAATGAATGGGAAAACCGGAGAAAAACAATCTTGAAAATTTGTGAACCAATCTGCCTTCATCAGGGAAACTACAAGATTACCAAAATAGTAAATTTTCAAGACCGTTTTTCTCCGATTTTCCCATTCATACATTTATTCAGTCGAGGAATTCCAAAATAATTAATAATCAAATATCGGTAGCGTTTTCTGAAATAACATTGACTATTGATACAACTATTGTTGTCTTATAATATTTATAACTGTGTGATTTAAGTACAATTTCATTGTTAACTTTGAAGTACTCGTACTTACCTTTATCCATAAGTTTGCTTAACATTGGATTGGTGAAAAACATCAATTATAGTTTCATGACACGGTCGCAAATTGTAATCAAAAGTACCAATGCTGAATTTTCCATCTGATTTTTTAAAATAATCAAGCCCACGGCCTATTTTAATTGTCCACCCTGTACTAAATCTAAACATAAATTTAAAATTATTTGTATATGATTCTTTACAAAAATTATCTAAGAACTTACTTTATTTGCCGATCATGAAGAGTAGAGGAATATGTAATTATTAAACTAATATTGAATTTTACTAAACTTTGTTGTAATTCTTGAAAACATTTTTCTTGATCTGATTTTTGATCTTTTATTGTAACCAACTGAATATTTTTTAAATTTGAACAATTCTTCACTAGTAGTTCACAAAACATCACCAAATTCTGACACTGAAGAGATAAATAACTTTAAAAAATGAAAATATAAATACAAATAATACATACCTGGTGAAAAAGTCTGATGTAAGGATCTTCAATAATTACCGAAGTTACTTCAGCATCCAAAAACCGCTTAAATATAACTTCGTAACTATGCCCTTTCGAATTATTTTCTATTATTATTTGTTCATGATTATTCCCATTTTCTTTCAAATTAGCTATTAAGTTTTTTATAGTTTCTGCTCTCTTCATATATTCTTCTATCTTTGCTCTCATATACTGCTTCTTTGGTCCATTTTCATCTAGAAGAGATCGTATTTTATGTGTAAACACAAATTGTTATTACCTACTTTTAACTATGTCTACTAAAATCTGTAATCCCTCTTGATAACAAGTTAATGCTTCTGGAAAACGTTTATTGGAATCCAAATCTACTGCCCGTTGTAATATTTTACTTGCAGCGTTTTCCATTTTCAAAAGATATCTTTGGTTAACTTTATTTATATTTACGTAAAACAAAGGAACCATACATTTTCTTGACGTATTTTTCAATGCAGGTTATATTTTCAAACATAGAAGAGCTAATTCATTTCATATATTGAAAGTATAATAATTAGTAGTATTGTACGTAATCAATAAATATCTATATTTATTTCACAGATAACACATTTTAATGATAATAAACCTTAGCTTTCAACAAAAAAATGACCTTGCAAACTTCACATTTGTTGCTTTAGTCATATCTTGTGCTCATATCATATTAGTGATCAAAATTGGAAGATTATGTACCCGGCACATAATTCCCGCCTTTTTTGTATTTTATAGCACAATTAAGAAATTTTCCTTCATGTATTTACAAAATAACTCATTTCACAACTTTTAAATAATAAATATAGAATATATTAATTGTATACCTACCGAGTAGATCACTGAGTCGTCCATTTCTTTTCCGACGTTTCTTGGGATTTTTAATAAAATTGTCATCAAGCAAATTATCGTTGTTATCAGGATAATTTTCACTATTATTATCTGGTGAAAGAGAAAGTGGATCGGAAATTTTCCGATCATTTGTAATTATTTCAGTTTCCCGAACTACTATCGAAATAGGAGAAGTTGCAGATCTTTTCCGGCGTGTCTTGGAATTTTTAATTAAATTGTCATCAAACGAATTATCGTAATTATCAGGATAATTTTCACTCGTATTATTTGGAGAAAGAGAAAGTGGATCAGAAATTTCCCGATCATTTGTAATTATTTCAGATTCCGGAACTACTATCGAAATAGGGGAAGTTGTAGATTTCTTAGTTGATGGAATTTCTCTGACACCGGATAAAATTGGAGTTGTAGATTTCTGAGTTGTTGGTGCCTTTCTGATATTCGATAAAATTGGAGTTTTAGATTTCTGAGTTGATGAAATTTCTCTGACACTGGATAAAATTGGAGTTTCAGATTTTAGATTACCAAGTAGATTGTTGAGTCGTCCATTCCTTTTTCGACATTTCTTGGGATTTTTAATTATATTGTAATTATCCGGATAATTTTCACTCTTATTATATGGAGAAAGAGAAAGTGGATTGGATATTTTCTGATCATTTGTAATTATTTCAGATTCCTGAACAATTAACGAAATAGGAGAAGTTGTACATTTCTGAGTTGATGGAATCTTTGTGACACCGGATACAATTAGAGTTTTAGATTTCTGAGTTGATGAAATATCCTTGACACCGGATAAAATTGGAGTTTTAGATTTCTGAGTTGATGGAATTTCCCTGACGCCGGATGAAGTAGTAGTTTTAGATTTCTGAGTTGTTGAAATCTCTCTGACGCCTGATAAAATTGGATATTTAGATTTTTCATTAAATGGTATATTTCTGACAGTAGTTGGAGAAGTTTTAGATTTTTGAGTATATGAAACCTTTCTTAGACCAGTTGCAGATTTTTTAATTGGTGGAATCTTGATACCTGATAAAAGTTTAAAAACTGATAACAATACAGAATGTTCATTAAAAACTCGGATATATTCAGCATTTTTGAATTTATGTCTTTGGTAATCGAGTAAACTTAATTTAAAAATATAGTAAAAATAAGTTTTTGATTATTTAAACAAATGAATGTGGGATTAACTGTCATACCAAGTAACAAGTGGTATGCCAGTTACCCCGATGCTCAATTTTTTAAATGACACATACTAGATCCATTTTTAAATCAAGTTTATTCAAGCACCAAAATGCATGCATATTATGTAAAATGAATTGTACTTTCTACCTGGAATAGGGGTCGGGTAAGCATTAGTATTTAAAGATTTCTTTTCACTAGTTCTGTAATGACGATCTGTAAAATGTAAATAGCACGCACCAAATCCATATCTGACTGTTTTAACGTAAGGCATTTCAAGCAAATCGTCTCTTCCTAATAACTGTAACCATCGGTAGCGTTTTTCATCGGTTCGAGGTAAACAAAATACAGAACCACGTTTATCTGGTTCAATCTTGTTGGTGGGACATTTAAGAACCACACAATTTCTATGTTTCATTGCTCTTTTTCTAAAATACAAAATTTATTGCTTACGATTTTGCTGAATTCAGCAACTGAAAAATAAGCAATATTAAGAAATGCTATATATAAATTAAGAAAAAAAGATTAAATTACATTAGAAACAAGATCATCATCAAAACAGAAGACCACAAAACAATAACCTGAAATAAATACTGATGAAAACAATCATACACAACACCGGCTTGACATATATGGTATAATAATGACCTATTTTATCGACATTTGCCCAATGTGTTCAGCACATTATTTTACCCGATGTCCCCGCATTGAAAGCAGTGGCGGCTCGTGGGTTGAAGATTTGGTAAATATGTATAATGTACTTACAAAAATATTTACTTGTATAAATGTCCTTGATTTGGAACAATGTATTAATGTTTTTTTTTATATAATTTAAAGCATTATTACTTTTTTAATTTCTTGAACTGCCGTGATAAAATAGACAACGAACTTACATTTATCTACTACTAGACTAATGCCTTGGTCATTAACTGTATTAAGCGAATAGGGTGGTGATTTATCTAACGCAAGCAAAGTTACAATAGGGCACGGAAGATCACGTGACTTATCATATGTTTTGTCCCTTTCTCACTTCAGCTCTGTCCCATGCTAACTTCAGACTGTACTTTCGACGTAGTGCGCATGCTTCAGTTTGAATAGCTGTCATATTTTTCTAGCGGTAAATTTGAAGAATGAGTTTGCGCAAGCGTGGAATTTGTTGCCATTTAGCGGTTCTTGTGCATATAGCGATTGATTGTGTTATTGTTATTCATTGTAGTGTTTTATTATTTGTTTCCTTTTGTTATCTTGTTTGTTGTTATTTCTTTTATTGTTATTTTCTGTTTGTGAATGTTGTCATTCTTTTTCAAACGATGCCACTGCGTTGTTAGCTGCAAATTTGTCGTCGGACTATAATATAAAACTGTTTGCTATCCCATCAAGCACAGATTTTCGAGGTAATATTTAAAACCTAATCATATTTGAACATAAGGAACAAGTGACAATTTGTATAGGTAGGGTAGGTAGGTTACATGTGAAAAACAAGAGAGACGTCGTCTGTGGCTCGTGGCCGTTTATTTTTATGAGAATATCACTTGCTGACATATTATCGATTACTCAGATTTGATAGTAGGTCGTTGATGAAGCCCTAAATTTATAAATTGTCAATTAGTGTTGGTAATATTTGCTTTTAAGCAAGGATGAAGACGAAGAGCATCCTGATCGTAATACTTATGAATGTACATACAAGATCACATTGTTATCTTCCATTATATTATATTATTGAAGAATTCAATAAAAACCTATTTGATTCTTATTGTCTTCATTTTATTCCCATTTGATATCTTGCTAGAAATGTGACAGCTATTCAAACTGACGCATGCGCACTGCGTCGAAAGTACAATCTGAAGTTAGCATGGGACAGAGCTGAAGATCGAGTCTGAAGTGAGAAAGGGACAAAACATATAATAGGTCACGTGATCTTCCGGGCCCTATATGTAGCATGTAACAGGTGGTCACACTTTTGATGTGACCCAAGAAGCACGCACGCTTGCTCGCACTATTCGTTGCCTTGCTTTCACACAGTGGTGTCGTGTGCAACCAACCCTAACGACACAATGAATTGACTATGAAAAATTATTAAATTTAAAATATTTACTTTCGCTTTATCTTTTTTGCTTTGATATATTTGGGAGGTCATTGACCAAAAATAACCAAATGGAGGAACAGCCATTGATTGAAAGTATTCTTAATTGCTATTTGAACACACCCTTACAATATTATAATAACAGGATCTTTATTTACATAATTAAATAATTATACCTATTACATCATAAATTATTAACAATATTTATGCACATAGAAAGTCTGTAGAATATACTTTCCTTCCAATAAAGATAGCATACTTTGTTGTCGCATCAAAATATGGTTCTAATATTATATCTTTTGGGTCTTCAAATCCCGTCGCTGGTACTAATTATTTTAAAACATTAATAAATATTCAAATTTATAAAAGATTAAACATACCTATTGTTGTGGTCGGAATACATGAAAATAATGTAGTCTTTGATTTCTTTACAATAAAATGACGAACACATTTTAGCTTTATCAAATACTAGGAAGAAATGATTAAATAAATATAAATCACTCAATATTTCATTATGCTACATACCCTAACTAAATTTTCTAATTCAACCGGAGTCACAAACGTATAAGTTTGAGATAATTTCAATAAACTTATGCCCGGTTGCTGCAAACAAGTTATAAGGACAGTTCCAAGCCATCGGTCGAGTACTCTTCGATTTAATGTTCCATCAATTCGAATCCATGGCGCCATTAATACTTTTACCTGTTGTTGAGAGCTAAAAATGAAGAAAATAATAATGAAAAATAAAATATATGTGTTCATTCTTACTTCAAATCTAATCTTTCCCTAGATTTTTCCAATTCTTTCGCGTGGTAATTCGATTTCTTTCTAAACAATTTGTTCGTTAACTTTTCTTTTGTTGCTGGTGTTACAGTAGGCATTTTTTCCCTATCCAATCGCAAAATTTTGTACGAATTAACAATCCATGGTTTTTTATGATCATAGTGAATGTATCGAACTTTTTCTACCCCAGTACGGATTATAATTTTTATGTTTGTTAATATATTTAAGATTTCTTGAAGTTGGAAGTTTCCTTTGTATTTTTCTGGTTGTAAAACCTGAATTATAAATTAAAATTTAATACTGAATGCAAATTTTGTGGGTAACTTACCATAATTTCTTTGTTTGTTACGCCAAAATTTCCACCTTCTAAAATTAAAGTTAACAGTTTTCTAGCTAAACTTTTATCGGCGTCATTGGCATTGTGTTCACATAAAATATTTTCTATTTCTGCGTCAGTCGGACACTGATCAGGAATAATCGCAAGACTGAAACAGAAATACATTAAAAAAATATAATAACGATGTTCTGTGACAAGGCGAATGCAGAGCAATAATAAGCAAAATACATATATAAACTTTTAATTTTTAGTTTTAATAACAATTTTCAACTTTTTTTTTAACTTTGTAAGTCTAAATTTTGTTTAGAAACAATTATTTATTTTATAACTGTCTATATTTATGTCTAGGTGCCAGCGGTCTAAACATTTATATCTGAGTTCCTCCTCAATAAAGTTGTCGCCAATCGTCGACCACCAGTTAATAAAAGGATTATTGTCGTCCTTACCTTTTAATTTCTGCTAAAATTTCCGGGCAAAGTTGATTTCTTATCAAAAAATAATCTTCATGAATGTCTTCTGGTACTACATCAGTCTTATTTTCCAAATCTGGCAAATTTATAAAAACTCTACAACTATTAACAACAAAAAAGTCGTGCATGTGTTGTGTCGATTTCTCGTCTATCCCTTCACTCATTTCAGCTCGCATCATATAAAACGCAAATCTAGTTGACGTATTTCGAGGAAGAAATGTCATTTCAGTTTTCTTCTCCAAGTGCGGAAAATTTTGTTCATCTTCTTGAGTAATAGGAAGGCTTTTTTCTTCTAGTTCGGCTTTGTTGGGATCGTTAATAAAATTATAATATTTTGCTATGATTCGTTCATAATATTTATCGTTTTGGATACTTTGATCGAGAACTATAATTTCGTCAGGTATATCGAAAGAATATGTAATGTTAATTTTATTTGTTAGTTCCATTAAAACTATTGCTGTACCGCTTAATGGATTTATAATTTCAAAACCTTCTGAAAGACAAAAAATGTATAAAGTACAATTGTGATGCTTGGTGAAACTATGCTAATACGGAATGGGGCCTAGACAATTCTTGTTTTTGAATACGAATAAAATAAATAGTATTGCTGATAGACAAAATTTATTTGTGTATAATGAAAGAACAAAATTTCAAGTTTTAAATCATGCAGTTTTGAACAAACATCTCCTCATACGTTCTAACATGCTCAGCAGAATGCGGGCTATTTCCTGTCGAACAAGATTCTTCAGCTGAAGCAGGGTTGTACGGCGGTGTTTGTAAACCTCAGCTTTTGATATATTCCCATAAAAAAAATACATATCATTACATCCCGCGAGCGCGCCATTCGCGGGATGTCACCTCTAATCGGGATGAGCCATCCTGGAAACATTGTTCTCACAAATCTAACGCCATGCATAGGCACCGGTTTTTGAAAACTTGTATGGATGCTCTAGCCACAGGCGTATATAATTATATAAATAATGCAATAATGATGTGGGGTGGGCGTTAGAAGAAAACCGCCTAAGGCCAGGTGAACTAGATTTTTAGTACATCCGTACGTCTCTCCGAAATCTAGTAAAATTTAATAATTTCGTATTTTTTCTAATTATAGATATTTATTGAAATATTACACATTTAGTTAATTTCACGAAAATATGATAGCTAGCGTTGGCGGTGCTGTGTACTGAATAGAAAAGAAACACTCCGAGAGAGATAGCATGTGTTAGAGTAAGACAAAAGTCTCTTGCGGTCTTCTTTCTCGGATTGAACTGGCAGGCCGAGCTCGCGATTCATCATATCCAGTAAATCTAGCAGCGTAACCCAAAACGCCCAAAACTAGGGTATAGCCAATGTGGCCCATGCTATAGGGCACGGAAGATCACGTGACCTATCATATGTTTTGTCCCTTTCTCACTTCAGATTCGAACTTCAGCTCTGTCCCATACTAACTTCAGACTGTACTTTCGACGCAGTGTGCATGCGTCAGTTTGAATAGCTGTCATATTTTTCTAGCGGTAAATTTTAAGAATGAGTTTGCGCAAGCGTGGAATTTGTTGCCATTTTGTTATATGGCGGTTCTTGTGCATATAGCGATTGATTGTGTTGTTATTCATGACTATTCATTACATTGTAGTAATGTTTTATTATTTGTTTCTTTTTGTTATATTGTTTGTTGTTATTTCTTTTATTGTTATTTTCTGTTATTTGTGAGTGTAGTCATTCTTTTTCAAACGATGCCACTCCGTTGTTGGGTGCAAGTTTGTCGTCGAACTATAATATAAAATTATTTGCTATCCCATCAAGCACGTAATACTTATGAATATACATATGATCACATTGTTATCTTCCATTATATTATTGAAGAATTTAATAAAAACCTGTTTGATTCTTATTGTCTTCATTTTATTCTCATTTGATATCTTGCTAGAAATGTGACAGCTATTCAAACTGGCGCATGCGCACTACGTCGAAAGTACAGTCTGAAGTTAGCATGGGACAGAGCTGAAGATCGAATCTGAAGTGAGAAAGGGACAAAACATATGATAGGTCACGTGATCTTCCGTGCCCTATAGGTGTCGTTTATTTTTTGTATATTTTTATGTATAATATATATTTATTTTTTGTTGGAACATGTAAAAAATATTCAAGTGATTTTAGTACAATTTTATTTATGTTAATACAATTTCAGTTTCGCCAATCACAACCCTGATAAACAAACGCTGGGAATCCCCGAACTCCAAAATGCCTAACAACTCGTCTACGGTCTACCAACTCCCTTCTTACTTTTTATACATTCCCGCAACAGCGCTAACTTGACCCACGCTTAAAAATTTTGGTTTGCCTTCATATTTTGAATAATTGCGACAGTGACGATTAGCAACTCTTTTTGCGCATTTCGCCAATTTTGGTTTGTTTTGTTCCTCGCTTCTTATTTGGTGGTTAAAGGAAAATGAATAACTGTGACTCTATGTTATTACTTTCTCAAAGGTGCAACTAAATCGCTATGTCCAAACATAATTCATTTTAATAGTAAACTGAGTTCCGCTGACGCGGCGCAACGCGCGGTAATAGGTAAGCACAAACTGCGAATAAAAAGAGGTTTATTGCAAATTCGTAACAAATAATGCACATGGTCATTGTCTTTGTAAGGTTTAAAAGTAACAATTGGTATTTGAGTTTTAACTCGGTTACTCAGAAATTGCGTTTAAATAATAAATTTGAATAAAAAAACATCAATAACTGAGTAATTTGGTACCCATGCTTTCGGCGCCTATGACGCCATGTGATTTTCTATGGGGATATCTCAAGGCAGAGATTTGCAAACACCGGCTACAACCCTGCTTCAGCTGAAGGATCTTATTCGGCAGGAAATAGCCCAAATGTTGGAACGTATAGAGAGGAGCTTCAGAAATCGGTTGCATTAGTGCATAGACAAGATTTCAGTCCCTGAATCAACCTCTCGGTCATTTATCATAGACTCCACTCAACCGGAATCACAGAAACGTTTCGCTCTTATTGGAGTTCATCAGTGTGGTGCACTGAAGCCTCTAGAAGCCACTGAAGCTATCCCAAAATGATATGATGCCTGCGTTGATTCAGAGACTGAAATCTTGTAAAACGTGTCAAGTATGATTTTTATATATTACCTTCTGAAAGATTTTTGTCCGCTCGGTTTATCCAGTTTAAACAGTTTGTAAGTAAATTATAACCATCTTCATATATTGCGTATGGATATTTTGTGTGTAACTGATGTTTATAAGTTATTGAAAGCTGGTACGGAGATGAACTTAAAGGCATAGAACTACCTTTGGTTTTGTGTGCGCGCATGTATGATTTTTTTATCGCTATCATTTGCTCGTTTCGTGTTTTGCTTATAACTGATCTTAACAATGTTTCTGGATATTGTTGATAAATTTTAAATAGCTGATATGCCCATGAAGTTTTATCTTTTGAGCAACACATACTGCTGTGAATTACAGTTCGAATTGTTGCTATACTAATATCATTAACACTTTCGGGTTCTTTGTAATGCGAAGCGACTTTTCGTAAACTGCCACATACCCGAAACTTCTCTTTAAATTTGTCCATTGTATTCGGAATTTGTATTTTCTTTCCTGGTTCTATTAATTTGGAAAACATTGTACTCATATGTGACACAAGTTCGATAAAAGCTATATTCATTTCAGTTTCGGGAACATGGCTATTTATAATTCTCTTACAGATGTGTCTGTATTTTTTATTTATATTTTCGCTTTGATTTATTTCTTCTAAACACATATGAACACTGTGTCGAGTGTTCATATTTTTCATTATATACAAAATTCTTCTTTGGCAAGCTCGCGATGTTTTTGAAGCTGAACTTTCAACCAATTTATGTAAAACATCTCTGATGACAGTAAAAGAAATTATTTGTTTGTGCCGATTAGGACAAAGATATCTCGAACCGATCAGACATAACAACAAAATATGGTCTTCTAACGGTGACCAGTCTGTTCTTAATTTGGCCATTTTTTGAAGCGCAATTTTATCAATTTCATCGTAAAACGGTTTGCGAATTTTATTCTTCTTTTGCACTACTTTCCTGACGACAGTTTTTCGCGACATTTTATATCTTTTAGCAGCAGATTCTTTTGCCGCATCAGATTTCGTCGTTTTTCTGATAATATTTAAATATTTTGATGTGCCAGTTACGACATGTTTCGTAACATATTCGTTTAAATTATTAAGACTATGAACTTTGACGGTTTCTGTTGAACATTTAGTATTTAATATGCACATATCATCATTGGAATTCCAATTCCAGTTTCGACGCAAATGAGCGAAAAGGGCTGAATCGAGGCCTGCGGCGCCGCGACGATTTCCAGGGACGTCTCCGGTGTCTCTTGCCACTGCTTCGTCGGGAGTGCGTGGCTGAGTTGATTCAATCATGGCCTCTTTTGTATCGAGTTGTTCTAATACTATATATTTTCCGTCTACACATAACCGACCACCTAATCTTGTATTAATACAAGTTGAATACAAATCGTACCAGTATTGTTCTACACTGGCACAATTTTCAAAATAATAGTTATGTTTATCATATTCTTTTGAAGAAATTTCATGGTATCCTTCTTGAGAAGTAGTTGTATTTAAAATGGAACTATTTCTGTTCAAATAAATGAAAACTTGATCTTTTTCTTTCAATTTGTGCGGCCCAAATTGCACCAATCCACAGTAACACAATCTCGTACAAATTTCATGCATTTGGAAAATATATCTTCGTTTATAAGTCAAGGCATTTCGAATTTTAGCAGGCAGATGTTTAACCAAAAAGTTTTTCCGTACCGGATGGTTCAAATAATATTCGATACCATCTATTTGATACATTATACTGAAACATTGAACGAATAAAAATAGTGGAACTCGCAGTAAGATATCGCAAATTAATGCCCATCCAGTAGGCCATTCTGCATAACTCGGAATTGATGGGAGAAAAGTACGCCAATTCAATTCTTTTTTGTAGTGAACTGGGGACATTTCGGAGAGCAATACGGTATCATAAGGAATATTCATTTGTTCTAACCATTCTTTATATTCTCTTTGTGTTGTTAGAGGCTCAGGTTGTTCTTCATAAATTAAATAAAACATAATTTCATGCATCAAGCGCATACGTAAAAATTTAGGACAATAACCATACAATTTTCTCGAATTTCGATCATAATAATAAGTAAATTCCTCTGTTTCAATTTTCTTTTCGATTTTATTTTCGATGACTTTCCCGGACAAATTAAATTTCATTTTTGCTTGTTCAATCGCCGATTGAATGACGGTGTGATTTTCGTCAATGTTTGGATCACAAATGAAAGAAATTGTTTTCAATTTATCGTTGTAAGTTAGATTAGCTTTTATGTATTTTACATAGCCTTCCTTGGCTAGTTTTAAAATAAGTCGAATTAAGGATTTTTTGTCGATTTTGGCATTGTATCCTTCGTCTTTTTCATCCTCTTGTATCATTTTTATTAATTTGGTCATATCGGCTATGACTTTTACTTCGCGAACAATTTCAATAATGAAATTTGCTCGTCGGAGGATTCTGTAAGTCATTTTACTTCCATCGATTATTTTATTACATCGTTCTGTATTCAATTGTTCCGCAAATCCTTTGGAATATCCTTTCAATCCTGGAATGGATTTAGTTACTATTAATTTTACTTCAATGGTATCTAGATTTCTTTGCATCTCTATTTCAGATTCATATTTCATTTTTTTTGGGCTCGGTTCCTCTGCATCTTCTAAAGGCCGTTTTGATATAGATAATTTCGCTTTTTTACAAGGAGGAGATGAAGATTCTAAATCTAAATTCTCTTTTGATTCTACATCTGTACTGTCTTTTGTAACACTATCATCCATTGATGTAGTGTCGTTTAATTGTTGAGATGTTATTGTTTCATCTTGTTTTTCAGTATTGCGTTCAATAATGCACATTCCTTCAGGAATTACAAAATTTTGTTTGTCTTCATTGCTACTGGAAAAACTACTAGCACTTGCCTGAGTGGACATTAAGTTTATCATTTTTTCTCTTTCTTGTTTTAGTTGAAGGGACATTATTCCTTTATTTTCAAATTTTCTAGATGTAAATCTGAAATATTACAAAATGTCGAAGATTATTTTACAAAAATAAGTTATTAAAGTATTTAATTTATGCGATATTATTCTTAGGTCTTTTAATAAATAGATAAATGCAAATATTCTTTCTCGAACAAATAATATAAGGGAAGGCTAATAAAAATTATTACTTACCGATAAAAGATTACATTAAATTGTTTACAAATAGTATATAAATCATGTTGAATTAGGTGCATACACGTTAAGAACAAGCCGGCTGCAACATTACTGTGTTCTGCTGACCACGCCTCCATAGAAATGTTCAGGGGCGTGCACAATATTCATCTTCCCTATTAATATAAAACTCTATGGAGTGTCTACAATTACAAGTCGGTGCCAAATAGTTTTGTGGTTGCAAAGTTAATTGTTAAATTACTCGAAAAATTTCCGGCCTGAGTCTGATACGAACCCACGAACTCTGTGACCAAAGGCTAGCACTCTACCACTGTGTTATTCCGCCACAAATTATTTTTTAAATTAAAATATTGATTTTCATTGAATCATCATTAAATACAATGAAAAATTCGGACCGCACATAAGCCTCAACGTCACTCTTTCCCCTTGCCGCGCACATGGAAATAGATGTCGCAGTTGGCTTGTTCTTACGTGTACGTACTCTACACTATTACTAAACAAATCACAAATTATATAGATTTATTATTATCAAAATAACTTATTGCTCTATTCAAAAACGATAAACGAATGATCATTGGTAGACTACAAAAACATAAAACAACAAACTGTACTTGAATGTATACATGCCCAAAATGACGTTTACTATCTCACTCGAAACTAAAATTTGTCTATTCCTTCCCTTAAGTTTGAGAGAGAACGAATATTGAAATAGATCTGCGCATGTTCAAAGTCAACCGCCATTTTTATTTGGGCGCATTCCGCGAACTTTTGCGTTCACTAAACAATTACCAGAACGGTTATTCATTATTTTACTAAATGTTGATGAAATTATAATGCTTTGCATAAAGTAGGTGATTTAGCAAAAAATCAGAGCAATTTGAGTTACAAAAAATGTAAATTATTATGAAAATTTTACTGTTGCCATCTACTGATTTCTGAAGTAACCTCTTAGATAAAGACAAGCTCGAAGAAAGAGACAGTAAAGCATTACCATAACCTCTTAGATAGTATTTAAAACTATCTAAATGTGTTGGATAATTTTGTTTCGGTATTATTAGTTTTTTAGAATTTATCACCAGCCAACAAATCACTGTTATAACAAAACTGATTACTCATACATACGCCAAACACAACGGCAAAATAAAGCAAATATCTAATCGAATTAGGACAATACGTTAAGAGAAGAGAGACCATGGTAATACAAACCTATCTCACTCTTCGAGCCTGCCATCTTATTCTAAAGACATGTAATACTGGAGGATAGGATGTGTGTTGTGTGACGTCAATTTCGTAAGTCTCCATTAAATAAAAAAAATAACGATTTCTTTTTCTTACCTTGTAACTCTCTGCCTCCCAACATCATTCATAACGCACATAACAACATTTCTCCGTACCAAATTTCTACAAAACGATCGAGCACACAACTTATTTACTCCCATCAGTATTCCTAGTTCTGTTTGACAACATCCGAATTCCCCTTTACTTCGAACTACTTCAGCTGCTTGAGACAAAAGTGGAATACCGTATTTAATATTTTCGTAATTCTGATATCCTAAAATAAAAATTAAATTATAAATGTAGCTATAAGTTTTAAACGATTATAATTACCTGTTTCTGTATCATCTTCGTCTGGTTCAGGTTTATACCAATTATCAGCAACATCAACATCTGGATCGATTAACTGAAGACAACGGATCATTTTTTCTTTATCACAATTTTTATGTTTCCATTCTTTAGTATTTTGACTTTCAGGAAAATAATGTCTATATGGAACTTTCTATAAAATAATATATTTATAATTTATATTAAAATTATTATTATAAATGTATACTCACTACATCAGTGTGTACGAAACGCTGAAATTCTGAAGATTTCAAAAGTTTCTTTAATGGTTTATATATATTTACTTGTGTAGTAACTTCCGAATATTGAGCCAAATAATTCGGTTTGGTTTTTAAGTACTCAACAATCTGTTCAGTTATTATTAACTGTTTAGGCTTTCTTTCCGTAAAAAATCTTTGTAAATGCAATAAAGAACCGCTGTAATTCTGAGTGCCTGATTTTTGGTAATAAACTTGTTTTGTAATAAGTTTAAATTTAAGTAAAGTTTTTCTGTGATAAAATAATGATTTTGGATCTTCTCCTATTAATTGAAGAGATCTTTTTCCTTGGGTAACTTCGCCTTGAAATCTGGAACGCCCAATTCTTTCCAGAATACAAAACTGGATTGGGCTTAATTCGATACAATTTGATACTTGTGTTCCAATAATAGCATGTTCTCGAAGTTCTTGACTTGCTACTATCACAAGTTTGTTTCCCCATCTACAAAAACATCAATTTAATTCTGCATTTTTTGATACCAAAATTTGTAAATTTACAAAACATGGTAAAAATAGTTCTAGTATGTCATTTAAAAAATGAGCATCGGGATGTCATACTACTTGTAGAATGTGTTTTGTTTTGTTACTTGGTATGACAGTTAATTCGATGTTCATTTTTTTAACCAAAAAATCTCACTGTTTTGCTTCTTCGTATTCAGTACTCCTCGCTTTTTCTGTAATATCCGTCCTCTGAAAATAAGATGGACAGGAACCTTTAACACCTTTTAAAGGATCATTCACTACTTTATGAATATAAATATCTTGTGGTATATCGTCCTATTGATAAAATTAAATGATATTTAAGAATGACCACAATATGTTGCTACTTACTGGTTCACTATAAGCAATATCTATTTCAGAGTCCATATACAAAAACCGATCAAAATGAACATAGTCTGGACGTGGTTCTGGTAATTCGTAAAAACTAAAATCAGGATTTTTACGAATTATATTCCAATATTGTCGTTCTAATGGTTCGGGAAAGGGTACATTTGTGTTTGTTACTTGTGATATGCGTATCCATAATGCTGAAATGTTTATTCTAATAATTTGACATTACACGTAAAAATTTTGAACTTACTTTGTAAAGTAATTCCATCTAAACCTTCCAAACTTATTTCATCAATTAAAAGTAGTCTAATATTTGTAAAGTTGTTCATTTTGGCACGATACACATAATTATAACCCCACACAAACACAAACGAGAAACATATGACCCAGGATGGATCACGCATGCGCAGTAGTTTTCAAACTTTTGTGAGCAAGAACTTTAGGCGATTAATTAAACACTTGTTAATTAAAATAGAAAAAAAGCAAATTTATATATATATAATCTTCAGATTGTTTTCTGCTACTTTTTTCCAAAGAATAAATTAATGAATGCTGATAATTTGTCTGTCGTAATTAAAATATCTTCATTTTTACCCAGTATATTTTTTGATAAAATATCTTACCATGTCTTACTATAATTTTTTTCTACGGATTACGGATCAGAAATTTTTAATAAAATTTACGAAGTAGGTAGGCTATAAATGCTAGGCTTTGCTTTATCCCAGTCAATTTCTGGACAACATTGCCATAGCAACAACTCATAATACCCTTGGGCAATATTACTCGTAATACTGAAATCACCGATTGCACATTAAATAATTTTAAATGTCTTAATAGTTCCACTGAGCACACCATATATTATTTTTAAGATGCGCGAATAAAATGTTTTCATTATGACAGAAACGAAACAATTCATTCCAGTACGCGGGAAATGTTTTGCAATATATCTATGCAAGAAGGAATGGATGAAATAAATTTCAATTTTGATTTTTGCAAAAACTACATATCCCGCCTCCTACCTCAGAAAATAAAACATGATAATCATTAATAATAACCAGTTTTACAATTTTATTTATTAATTTTAATTTAATTAAGCACTTGTCAAAGTCACGTGTACGCCCCCGCCTCATGGGGCTCCATCAGTACAAATTTCAACAAATTATCATATGAAATAAAATTGCCAAAAAATTTCGCAGATCACTTTCGAAATGCTATGGAACACCGGTTGAGAACTACTGGATCAAGAAAGTCTGAATATATGCTTTGTTGCTAGGCTAACTGATAGGCGATCACAAAATGTCTATCGTTGTAATATCATTAAACACATAAATAATAATTAAGACATCAATAAATAATTAATAATTCATGCCATATAATGAAGGAATCCATTTTCATTACCATTTATCATATATAAGAGCAAATACTATTAAAGTACCTTTTTGCTTGGTATTTCATAGTCGACATAAGTTTGTAAAAATGAAAAACAAAAATATTCTAAAGAATATTCATGAAGAATGTATAATTTGTGTGTTAAGACCAATATTATTAATAGGAGCACATATTGGACTAAATCAAGAGATGGGTTTTTGTCCACACAGCCGAATATATTTCGAAAATTTTCCGAGATTTCGGAAATCAAAATTTGCATTTTATTTCGCACTACTAACACTAACAGGCATTTTAACGATAACCGTATACAATATTTTAGACATAATCAGTGATTTTCAAAATGGAACAAGTATTGAAATAGTTTTCAAAATGGGATTAACTATTTTTCAAATAGATGTTATAACTATATATTTGACTCAAGTTATGAATGCTGGAGAATTTATAAAGGAATGGAATGGGTTTATAGCAATTGTTTATAACAAAAATTTGTTTGGAATTGAAACAGTTTTTGACAAAAAAATAGTGAAATATTTAAATTGTTTTACACGTTTTTGTATTTCATTTTGCTTTATTATCACAATAATTATAATTATTTTAGAGTTATATTTAGCTGAAAAATATGAGTTTTGGATTGTTTATAACATAGTAGCATCCTGTTTTTATTATTTAACACAGTGCATATTTCATTTTTATGTAATAATAAAATGTAAAATTTATAAATACATATTAATTAAGTGTTATGGTGATATTGAAATTATATTAAACAATCAACTTGATTCAATTTTACTAAAAGAAAATATGTTTGTTAAAGAATTTATTGCCCATAAAATTATACCGGGAAAGAAATTATCAGCTCAAATATCGATGAATAAATCTTTAAAAAAATTACAAAGAATGCACTGCGCTATTATTTTAAATTTACAGCAGCTTAATAAATGTTTGAATCCAACTACTTTAATTCATTTGATTACAAATATCATAATTTTAATCTTAAATTATTATATGATAACTAGTGTATGGATTACCGGAAAATCAAGTAAATTGTTAATATTAAAACAATTTGAAACAAGTAATATATTAATAGGTTTTATGTGGGTCTTTACTGAGTTCGAAAGAATGTACGAACCAGTAAGTAATACGTTTACGAGTTTATATTTCTGTAAGAAATAAATATTATTTTATTTCAGACTGATGATATTATTACATTTTTGGAACAGTTTCCCGGAAATAAATTAAAATACGAGGAAAATATACAAGTACAACATATTTAAATACATTTCTTAATTAATTCTGCTCATATTTTGAGTTATAGCTCTGTTCAAATCAGATCTCGGTACATATTTGTGAATACATGAAAATATAAAATAATACACAGTGCAGTAGCAAATATGTGTTTTTTTTCTTCAGATTGATATGATGTTGCTAACTTTTCGAACTTTAAAACCAGTTCTTTCAGCTTGTACTATTTTTGATATTCGCATGAGTTTACTTGCTTCTGTAAGTTTAATTTATTTAAAAATGAAAATTATAATCATAAATATTATTTCAGATTAGTGCAACGGTAGTATCTTACGTATTATTGGCTTTTCAATTTAATGCATCATGGATTGAAAAATAAATGTATATACGTTTAAAATGAAATATAATAAATTAATCTATAATAAAATGTATTTAAAAAGGAACTAAAGTTGTATATTTTTTCTAGAAATGAATCCTACATTATTACAATCTTTGTACTGCTCAGATTTATAAAAATACAGTCCATCATTATTATAAAAATTCCTAATATACAAATATTAACAAAACAGTACAATTCTTTTAAAAGAAATTAACAAAATACCTACAGAAAAAAATTATTGTGCATTTTCTTCTGCATTGGCATGAACTTTCATATGCACTAATAAACTTTCAGGTCTTACAAATCTTGTATCACAAAACGGGCAAATATGGTCACCAATATTATGAGTACGCATATGCCTTACTAATTTATCTTTTCTTCCAAATCGCTTTTCACAATGTGTACATTTAAATGGTTTCGTACCTGAATGTGTAGTCATATGTCGATCTAATTCTCGTTTTCTTAAAAACGATTTTGAACACTGCGGACAAACATGAGGCTTGTGTTGAGAATGAGTAACTTGATGGGATCGTAAACTTTCCTGCGATAAAAATCGTTTATGACAAACAAAACAAATGTATTTTCTTATAGAACTAACGTGTTGTTTCAACGGATCGAAGTCATGGTAACCGTCAGCAGTTATATGGTCGGGAATTCTTGGCAGGTCATTCGGATCATTCTGAATGTGATCTGGAATACGTGGTAGGTCATCGTCAGTTTGTCTTGAAAGATCAGCTAAATTAGAATAGTTTTCGTCGTGGTTGAAAGGATCAACGCTTATAACCATATTTTCTCCGCCCCATTTATCTTCATCCTCTTGTTCCTCTTCTTGCTCAATTTCTTGCTTAACTGCCGATTCGTAAGGATAACCACTCAAAGCAATTTGTTGCCGCAATAATTCCAAGTCAGAAATTGCCGATGAACGATCTTCATTATTCGGAAAATGTTTCTTTTCGTGACGAATTAATTTA
Organism: Harpalus rubripes; assembly: GCA_963082715.1. Classification (NCBI taxonomy): domain Eukaryota; kingdom Metazoa; phylum Arthropoda; class Insecta; order Coleoptera; family Carabidae; genus Harpalus; species Harpalus rubripes. Next base: position 13,550,118 of record OY720449.1, on the reverse strand, counting down.
TCCCTACGACCGAAACTTTGGTTGCAGAAATTACAAGTGAATGGTTTATGTCCGGTGTGAATTATGGCATGACGAGTGAGATCACCTTTTGAAATGAAAGTTTTAGGGCATTGAGGACAAACGTATGGCTTATGGCCAGAATGAATACGTAAATGCTTTGTAAGATTCGTATTTCTCGAAAATGATTTGAAACAAATATTACAAGTAAATGGTTTAATTCCTGTATGAACCACAGTATGTTTTCGAAGATCAGATCTTCGACTAAAACTTCGAGGGCATTGTGGACATCCAAATGGTTTATCATTCGAATGAACCGATTTTAAGTGGGCTGTGTAATTAGTTCTATCAGCAAAAGACATATCACACTGAGAACACATAAATGGAACCTCAGTATTGTGTTCATTATTTTCGTGATTTCTACACGAATCTCTTTCCGTGTAAGCTCGATCGCAATATTTACACATAAACACATTCTTAAGCTCTGTAAATTCTACCGTGTCGATGTTCTCTGTGTCGCTGTGATTCCCAGATTCGGATTCATTATCTGAATCATATTCTAACTCAGGGTTAATGACCATAACAACGTTTTCAGCGTTCTGTCCATGGTCAGGAATGAATTTCTGGTTGAATTTTTCAAATTCAGCTGCAGAAACAGTTGTAGGTTGATAATGAATATCTTCTGATTCTTGGTCGCTGTTTCGTTCGCCATTTCGGTCGTTTGGGTGGGTCACTTGGCGTAAAGTAGCATCAGATAACAAGCATTGTTGCTTGAATTCTAGACATAATTCTACCTTGTAGAGGCAACGGTGGCATATGCATGGAGGTAGCCCATCGCCAGAGTTGAGCTGGGGACAAATTAATAAATAAAATTAATAGTTACTGTTCCAATACGTGGATGAGATAAAAATAAACTGTCGATCGATAAATATTTCAAGTGTAAAACATGATTTTAAATTATAACCTACACATTACAATCAGTGACCTTTTAATAGCTAGATTAAATAAATTCATGAAATGTATGATAATTTATGTAACGGTTAACATTAATTGAAGCACATTTACCTCTAAAGCCGTGCACTCGATTATCTTTTGATGAATACTGGTATTGATATTGCCGTTAACGTGGTTATTGAAAATTGCTAGTAAAAATCCATCTTGCTGCAAACACAATCTGCAAATCGTTGCATAATTAGACCAAGCCATTTCTGTTTGTTTGACGTATCACTCCACTCGTTTATTAAACACTACAAACTTAGCAACTGTTCGTAATTATGAACGTCACCTTGTCACAGTTGACGGTTACTCATAAGTGCGAAGCACCCGACTGCAGGGGGCGACGCCTCAGCACACAGTGCCCTGCTGCGGGCGGAAGGGGGCTCGGCGACTCTCTTGCGCACGGCCCCCGCGGCCTCTCGGAGCACCCGGGAGGGGTTAACCGGCTCGGACGTTGCCCGACCTCGGCGCGTCATTTGAAACCGATAATTTTGTTCAGTTCTTACGGAAAACATAATTACACTTATATTACACTACTTATAGGTTAATAAAATGAATAATTATTTAGTACATTTATTCCAAATGTAAATTGAACACAAGCAAGTTTTATTGACGTTTGTGACGTCATTTCCTTGCTAGCTTACCGCCACGAACGCTAGAATTTTCAAACTAACCCCACATTAGTTGCGCCGGTTTCACAGACCGGGTGTTTCTAATTGCGATTTTTAACAATCATTATGGTGTTTTGAGATTATAATAATATCTAGGAGACCATCCAATCAAATTTAAATATCCTTTATGTAGTTTATATTACTTTATTACTCAAAATACACAAACTAACCGATGTTTCAATAAAAGTTTTAACTATCAAAAAAGGAAAATAAGAAAATAACTTAAATTCAAATAATAAGATGCACAGACATATAAAAAATACATTAATAACTATTAATTTTCTTCTTTATTATTCAGAATAATATTCGTGGCCGGTCTCACAGACCGTGTACGACTAATGTAGGGTTACATTTATCTTACAACACATATGGGATAAAACATTTATTTATTCACAATATAAACAAAATAATGCTTATTTATACACAAAATACATAAATTTATAACAAAAATTAATGATTTCTGGGAGTAATAGCAGATCTATCAAATTGTACATTATAATTAGAAGCACATCCAGTTACATTTTCAATTCCATCGCATTCATTAAGTAAATCATTGAATGCTCTTCCTTCTCCACAATTATACAAACGTGGCCTACCTTGAATACAAATAAAGTATCTTTGGCAGTCACTTGGGCTGCGGAAGAATCTGTACTCTGCTTCTAATAAAGTTCTTACATTTGAGTCTGGTGGGCAAGTAAAGCCCAAATACGCTGAAATTTTACAAAATTAAAACAAATAAATGTTAAATAAAAATACGATATATACCTTCAGCATCGCAATTTGACACTTGGTCGGCCCAATCGCACCTATAAGTTTGTTCATCATACGCTAAACCTTCTGGACAATCAAAAGTATATCCTATTCCAGCAGCACACTGCATGAATTGTCCGCAATTAGCCGCATCTCCTAACCGATAATATCCATACTGATGCGGACATTCAGGAGTCGGTTGAGCAGGTTCTACAACAAATTTATTAAAACTATTCATGTCGCTAATGGGGCATTCTAATAATTTTTTAAAAAAATTATTTTCTGAAATTTTTGCCTATTTGTATTATAAATCCAAAATTGAGATATGAATTTTTAAAAACTTGGAAATTTGAATTTTACCGGATGTGACGTAGGAGGAACTGATGACATTTAGAAATATAAAAATAGAAAATTTGAAATAACATAAAACGTTATAAATCTAACACAAATAAGACAGTTGATAAATGGCAGAAAAATGTTTTTTGTGTGTAGTTTTATGCATAAAATTTGTTAGAAATGTCATCAGCCCCTCGTACGTCACAGACCATGTGATGTCTTTTTAGCGCCAAAATAAATCGCAAGAAAACTGATGTTACAAAAATTAAATTTTTATTTTCTTACATGATTCCGTTATTTTTTAGCATAATCCTCAATATTACATTTTTTTACTTTAAATTTGCTACATTATAATACCCCTTTAAGACATGCACTCTTACGTGTTTGTTCTCTTCCTGTGCAGTCAACATCGATGGGATACTGACACGGGAAGCTGAAAGGGCCTGTAGCTGGGTTAAATAACAAACCATCTGGACAGAGTTTTTCTTCTGGGACTCCATCTACACATTCGATGTAACCGTCGCATGTTTTTGTCGGGTAACGGCCATTTTTGTCGGGGCAACTGGCAGAAGAAACGCGGGGCTGCTCTTGGAAAGTGGGTTGTTGGAAGGAGTTCTGTTGTGGACGGAACCTTTGTGAGAACACTAAAAAAGTCGTTCATTATTTCTACTTCCTTTGTTCTATTAAAATAACTACCAATATAGGGTGATATGAGTTATAATAACGTTGCTTATTCTTCAGGTCTTTTTGAGGAAAAAAAGTTGTGGTTCTATTCCATGAAGGGGTTTCCAAGTTTACGGCTTTTAAAAAATCTGATGTGGCCAACACATTACCGTCAGTCAATTCTATGTATTTTGTACAATTCCACACAGAAAGTTTTTTTGCAAATGATTCCATATTTCCAGTACATTGCCGTCAGTCAGTTCTATGTATTTTGTACAAATTCCATACAGAAACTTTCTTGTAAGATTCTATATATTTCCAGGAAAATTATAACTCAAACATATTATGTAAATTGCACTTTGACACTGACATTTGTCAATCAGAATTTTCTTAATGTAGTAGATGTTTCCATGTTTATAGCACAGCTGACTGCTTTGTGAAATTTAATTTATTTATAATTTTTTAACTCTACACCCATTGACTATGAAGTATAAAATGTAATCAAATCGTATAGAGAATAAAATATTCTTACATATTTGTAATAACATTAAATGTGAAAAAGTGATATTTAACAGCATTTTTTCAAGAAAAACTGTGAAAATCTTCAAATTAGGTTACTCCCGGTCGACCAATTATAACCAAAATTTAATCAGCTCTTCATATGGATCTAAAGGAAAGGAATACGCAAAAATTATAATTTTTAGAAAGGTGGTACTGGAGTTATGAGATCCGAAAAAATCGTCACACACCCATACATACATACCTACAAACATACATACATCCATCCATAAATAAATACAGACATCATCGTAAAAATAGTAAAATCGTATTCTAGGGACCCTAAAACGTGCTTACTCATTAAAAACATCATCGAATTTTTTGACCAAAGACAAAATACCTTCCTTACCTAAAGGTGACGAAAGGTAAAAATACTTATTGGATATTATTGTTCATCATGTATAAGTAATATTAAGGTGAATATAATCGTTAATTTTCTGATTTTTATTATCCTAATATCAAAATGAAACTTTAATGCATTTAAATCGGGCGGATAAATTTTAGTATCAGCCAGATTCATGACGTGTTGGGCACTGGCAAATGCTATTGGCTAATGACTGTTGGAACACGCAATCAAAGGTCGTATATCGCGGGTTTATCGGCGTTACGTCACACGCGCCTTCAATTGTCCTCGGTTCTCATTTATTGAAACTTTATTTTTTTTCTGACGTATTAGAAACTTTTCTGCGAAAATACAAAATACGGGTATAATATTTTTATGCCTACATATTAAAAAATGAAAAAAAACTTGGAAAGCCCTTTGTTATTAACATAAAATATAAAAATTTATAATGCATTTGATTAAAATAAAAATTAAAGTAGTTTATCTACCCTTTCTGTTAAAGTATTATTTAATCCACCCTTGTGGTTAAAGTGGTACTTGATCCAATATTTTTAAGTTTACTAAACCCATTTAAGATTAAAAATAAATAAATGTATATTTATTTTTATATTATTAGAAAGATTGAAAGGTATGACAAAGCATTGTCATGAAATATCATTCCATTTGTGTGACACATTTATTTCATAAAGATCAATTCATGTAAATTATTTGAATAACAATACTTAAAAATCTTTAAAATGTCACTGATCATAGGCGCCGACTTTTGGATTTTCGAGTGGGGGCTAAAAAGGGGCAACAGAAAATTTACCGACTAAAAACTTTATTTCTTAAAATTGGAACGTAAATAAAATTGTACAAAAGATGCGAATTTATCGTATGACTAAAAATATGTACTTAATTTTTAAAAAATCTCGACTTTTTAAATTTACGGTGAAACTCAACATAAGACAGATATAATAGAACATAAATTACAATTGTATGTATGTTGAAAATATATACAGAGTGCTCAAAAATGCCTGAAGTGTACCGCTCCATACAATTTTGACATTTGCCGCTTAGATAGTATGACAGCATTACTATTTCCATGGGCGTACCTTTCGAATTTGGAAGCAGTCATAAGAATAATTTCAAGAACCGTGTTCTTTATGATCACCCGAATGAAAATATGCTTCAAGAGAAAATCTGTTACGCTCTTCATTAAAAGCATAATGAAATGAAAAGATTTTTCAGGAAGGTATTCAAAATAAATTTCAAATGAATCAACGTACGGCAAAGATATTAATCAAATATCACGCACCTGTCATATGTGGAATATAGTTTTGATGAATATATGGAATTAAGAATATAATTTTGACATTATTTTGGAACAAAAGTGATCACGTGACCTTATTCCATTTTTGATGACTATAAAATTTATTTCACAGGAGTCTACAAAATCTACCGTAATTTTCACTAAAATCTGATAATTTTATTATTAATTTCAGACAATACTGCATTTTAAAACTGGCAACACTGGTGACATTACTATTTGTTGGTCCGTACGCGTTACTTACACACAGTATTTTAGTTAATACAATATGACAAGTTAAAATTTTTATAAAATAAATAATAAAATAGGTATACATTGTTACTTTGTAATAAGTAATTGATGTAAACTATTATTCACGAAAGATGACTATTCAAGGTCATTTGTAAGCCGTCTGATATAATATTACTCGCAGATAACTTCACTGCATTTGTAAGCATAGGCGTGTAACATGAAATACTTATGAACTCATTTTAACTGAAAAAATAAGAGTATGTTATTTAAAAATTATGTTTCGTTCTAAATAATGACTTTTTGAAAGATTTATGTTCTTCACTTATGTTTTTTCAAAATTCAAACACGTAGTTTTAACTATAAACCAAGTAATAATAATTTGATTTAAACGGCAACGCGACTGGGTAAATATTAGCACAGAGGGCATTGTAGTAGATAATTAGGTATCTGTAATTATACGACATACGTCATTCTTATTTATAGTTAGAAAGTAATGCCACTATTTACGTATATCTGTTACACCACATAAATTAAATAGACATAGGTCAAATAATCTTTCTCTTTCTAATACAAAATGTTGCTAAGCTACTGCTGTAAAGTGATGTGTATTCTTTCTTCGAACAAATGCCCTTGAATAGTCATCTTTCGTGAATAATAGTTTACTCTGCTCTCTGTGCTAATATTTACCCAGTGGCGTTGACGTTTAAATCAAATTATTATTATTTGGTTTATAAGTTAAGTCTATGTTTTTGTATTTTGCAAAAACATAAGTGAAGAACTTAAATCTTCAGAAAGGCATTATTTAGAGCGAAACATAAGTTTCAAATAAATTACTCTTATTTTTTGTTAAAATGTGTCCATAAATATTTCATATTCCACGCCTATGCTGTAAAGTGATGTGTATTCTTTCTTCGAACAAATGCCCTTGAATAGTCATCTTTCGTGAATAATAGTTTATCAAATACATATTAAAATGAGTGTACTTTTTATTGGTACTAAAAATAATTTGTGTGTGGGGACAGAACCCCTTCAGATTTTTCCGTGTGTGGGCAGAGCTCCCTCAGATTTTCCGTGTGGGTGCTCAAGCCCCGAAGCCCCCACGTAGTCGGCGCCTATGTCACTGATGAATATTTCTAAAGCAATTTCTCTTCTCGGATGTTCTCATATTTAATGGTATTATGGATGAGAACAGGTGTAGGCGATAATTTAAGTTATCTATGAATTAATTATCGTCCAGCCCAAAATCTAAATGACTAAACGACCTTCTGATGTCGCGCGAAGATGTTAAACTTTCACTCCTTCGTCTCTTGTTTAACATAAGAGAAGACTTGCGTAACAGTCTGGAAATTTCTCTGGTTTATGACGAATATATGTATGGTCGCGTAATTTTTTGTCAATAAAAACACGTACAACAGAGATTTAAAATAGCACGTACAGAATTTAATACTGTGCTATAAATAATAAATGACAGAAAAAATATGGATTTTAATTTGCAAAATTTTTACAGATACCTAATTAATATTTGCCGATAGTTTACGATAGTTAATAACTATATTTATTACTTAAAAAAATTGAGTAATAAAAATAGAATTTAAAGGAAGATGTCTCAGGTTTTGCCTTGACATTTGAATAACATTAATCACAAAAATGTGGATTGGATGTTAAATAACATTTTCTAGTATTGTTGACATTATTTCACGTAATTTATTTACATACTAGTAATTACGACTTAAAAAATTGTGAGATCTCTAGAAAAAATTTCATTGTCTAATAAAATTAATTTGTAAATACTCATTTAAAAAAACCAAATGAATCATTTTATGGTTTTTTATTTTCCTGGTTGCATTACTAATTTGTCAAATAAAATGAGTAATACAAACTATTTTAATTCAGTATATCTTAAAAAATTATTGTTTGTAAATAAATAGATTTCAATTTTATTTAATCTACAGATAAAATTTGTCATTATGAATATAATAAACAAAAAGCACTCCCCTGCAATTAATTAAATAATAACAATCGTAAATAAACTTAACAATAGGTCTTACCTTGAATGAAAAGCGTGCAAACAAACACGAATGTGGGAATGGACTTCATCGTGATGTTTCTGTCACAAACTCAAAATCACGAATGAAGATGAAACAGCTACTGATATGCAATTATCGGGAGAAGAAACTATTTAGTCAAGGACATTGGTTGATCCTACTCTTTCACCACTTTTCTATTCAATATGTTAAACACTGAATACCAAAAATGAAAGTATGTACCTATTACTATTTTTGTACTAAGCAGAAATAGAAATTATGATAAATATTTGTGATTTACATACACTAAATGTTTTTGGGCAGTAATGACATTTAGAAATCTGCAATTAGGAAAGGAACATTTTATTGTAAATATCTATAAATAACGTATGTAACAAAAGTTTTCGGAAAAAATTATATCTCTTCATCAAAAAGAAGCATAATATTTATTGAAACATTAACATAAACTAAGGTGATAAGATTTCTTTTAATACATTGTCTTATATGTCTCTGGACGATGTTAAATCTACTTCCCGGATCGTCAGAAATATTCTTGTCTGTAACTGTTGTTCGTTTTGGTATTCCCAGCCATTATTGTATACTTTTTTGTCTTTTCTGGTAAGAAATGCCCAAAAGTCGTCAATCAGTTGCGCTTGAGAAATATTTGGGGGGATTATACTCTCTCTGTTTTCTATAAAATGTTGCTTCTTAATACTCTGCAGCATCTGGAGATTCGCTCCAGCTGGGCCGCTGTCTATTTGGATACATATTTTTTTTTCGAAGTTTTAAATTATTTTTGACCAAAGTTCTGCCAACAATGGGGGAGTTTAGTCAAGTTGAAATGTAATGATTTTTCCACATTACTACATTTACAATACTATACATGCAATATTACGATATTAAATTTATCGTAGTTACATCGCCCGCTATACGATGACGTATGCAGCATCTTTGGTTCGCCGTACTTGTCCGCTACGAGCGCTAGTTTAGCATGAAAACATGAACGTACATATGTCTTCTATATTTGATATTGAAATATAAAAATGTAAAACCTAGAAAATGCGATAAACACAGAAATTAAATTGTCTAGTGTCAAATGTAAATATAAACAGGTGGCCGTATTTTGCTTCTGTCTCTTTCTATGAAGCACGTTTTGGGCAAGTATGTCGAGACCTAATTCGCACATAGTTGATGTTATATACGCCGTAACGGCGGGAAGAAAATATTGTAAAAGTTTAACCAATTTTTTTTTCTCAGGTATTTTTTAAAAAATTTCAAATATAAAAGTAAAAACGCTTGAAATTTAAAAATATTTTAACATTTAAAAAAAAATCAAAAATAAGAAGTCCCCCATTGTCAAGTGTCAAATGGAAACATAAACAGGTGGCCGTATTTTGCTTCTGTCTCTTTCTATGAAGCACGTTTTGGACATGTATGTCGAGACCTAATTCGCACATAAACTATTATTCACGAAAGATGACTATTCAAGGTCATTTGTGAGTCGCCTGATATAATATTAAACTATTATTCACGAAAGATGACTATTCAAGGTCATTTGTGAGCCGTCTGATATAATATTACTTGCAGATAACTTCATTGCATTTCGTATGCATAGGCGTGCAACATGAAATATATATGGACACATTTTAACTGAAAAAATAAGAGTAATTCATTTGAAAATTATGTTTCTTTTTAAATAATACCTTTCTGAAAGATTTATGTTCTTCACTTATGTTTTTGCAAAATAAAAAAACATAAACTTATCTTATAAACCAAAGAATAATAATTTGATTTAAACATCAACGCCACTGGGTAAATATTAGCACAGAGGGCAGTGTAGTATAGTGTTAGAAAGTAATGCCACTATTTACGTATATCTGTCACACCACATAAATTAAATAGACATAGGTCAAATAATCTTTCTCTTTCTAATACAAAATGTTGCTAAGTTACTGTTATAAAGTGATGTGTATTCTTTCTTCGAACAAACGACCTTGAGTATTCATCTTTCGTAAATAATAGTATAGTTGATGTTATGTACGTCATAATGGCAGGAAGAAAATATTGTAAAAGTTTAATTTTTTTTCTCATGTATTTTTTAAAATTTTAAAAAATATAAAAGTAAAAAAGTTCTAGATTTAAAAATATTTTAACATATAAAAAACTTAACATGGTATATCATAAAACTATTATGTATATATTAATTTCAGACACAACTAAATTAGATCGCAGTTAATAATAAAATTTGGAGACTAAATTGTTTCCGAAAACTTTTGTTACATACATAAAAAATAGTTATAATGTACAGATATATAATTTTTATTTAATATACAGAGTGTACGTTATACAATTGTAGAAAAGTATTTCTTTTTGGATCACGATACATAGATATAATTATTTCGTAAGGCACATCCATGTACAACTTATTTTAAAATGCTTCATTCAAATAATACAAAATGGTACAATTCGTTTACTTAAAAGTACGTAGCTAATTTAATACAATAGCAAAAAGCAAATTAAAAAATAAACGTTGACTTGATTCTATTAAAAATAAAGTTCAGACGGAATAAATAGAAATAGTAATAAATTATTTTAAGTACGAGATATACTTATGTCTTTTAAAAAGTATCGTATTAGGTTGTCTTTCTAATAAATAACAAGCTGTTTAAAACAATAGGAACATTAAATCAAATGTGATGTATAGTTTTACGGGCGTAAGCGTCATTAAAATTTGGCCTATATTTGAGCGAATTTTCAACCCTTTTACAAATTTTATATACGCCCATGCAAAGCACTGGTCTATATTTATACCAGAATAGGTTCATCAGGGTATTAACCGACATACAGTACTTATTCATTCATTGGGATTTAAAATATAAATTTATAAGTTTTGTTAAACCCAGAAAAAGTAATACTATTAGTGATGGAACCAAGATCGGTCACTATCTATTAATTATTATGTTGAATCATATAATAGCAACCTAAATGTTGTAGGCTCAAGGTAAAAATTAAATAATTAAAATAAAATACTTGGCATTAAAAAAAATTGAATATTTTTACATCATATTTATAGAAAAATAAAGGGATTAAGGAAAGCCGGCCACTAATTCTAGAAATAGAGACTGAACGAGATCAAGATATATTCATCTTATCCTTCTTTTATGGGTTTCCCAATTTGTAGGATTCCAGAAAGCTAGCTTTTTTTCAACATTCTTTAAAACTATTTACAATGAGAGCCGTAGCACAATATTTCTCTCGATAAGTTCGTTAATCGACTAGTTACTTTAACCTTCAAAAGACTTTGAAACGTCAAACAAAATGTTTTTAGTTTTGAATACGCCATGTATACAGTGTCAAAACGGTTTTGAGTTATCCCAAACCAAAACTAAACTTCATAGGTTTGACTAGAAAATTAGTTTCAAAACTACAATTTTGATATTGCGCATGCGTACAAAGCATAAAATTTCTGTCGCTTTGATTTAATAACCTACAAATAAATCGACAGTTGTGTAGTTTTAGTGCGTAGTGGTACAAAGTAAAAAAAAAAAATGGAATAATGGCAAAACGAAGTATTTGGAGTGATGAGGATCTGTCACATCAGCCAAAAGCGCATGCGCAAAAATTGTTTTTAAATCAATCTCTAAACTTGTTTTGAAATTTGTATGTAAACAGTTTCGCGTAATTTTGACTAAAAACTGAAATCTTTTTCAAAAATACATGTAAACGTAGTTTCCTTTAACCCGCCGTCACTCGAATTGTTAGATTTTATCTAAAATTTTCAGATTTTAATTTATATAATATATTTTTGACATATCTATTTTTTCCCTTTGTTTACCCTATTATTGTATTCTTTTGTAATTAAGTATTTTTTAAATATTGGTTTTATTTTTTTATTTAATTTGACGTTTTAAACGTTTAAACTGTCATTATTAACTCCATAGCAACAACTATAATAACTGTTTATTTGTTAGTGATTCAATTTTTTTTTGTGCAACCGGACGCGAAATAAACATTTCGCAGCCGCAATACAGGCCGCGAAATTAAATTTCGTAACCGTTGTTATGGTAACGGCCGCGAAATTAGGTAAACAATCACTTTGACACTTGAGAATTGCATGGTTTTGTTTATCAAATGTTAATCCCATAGCCACCGTGAAAGCTAACTTTCTATTTACAATGAAACTGTTTAAAATTAATAAAATTTGTAATTACATATTTTTTACGGTTGCACAAAAAATATTGTGTACACCTTGTCCGCGAAATCCTTTAGCGCCCTCGAGATTGTCTTGCCTCGGCCGCAAGCGGCCTCGGCGACAATTTTTCTCTCAGTACGCTAAAGAGTGATTTCGCGGCCTTGATATACAAATAACTATTAAATCACTCTTACAGAATTTTATCTCACTATGAAACAAATACATAATACATTTAAAACATCGCCAGGCACGAAAATAACACTCACCCACCACAGTCTCTATGAGACAGAGCAGCCATTTTAATTATTTTTCACGACACAAACGACGGGAAATAAAGCTTGTTTATAATTTATAAATAAATGACTTGACGTCTGTCAACGGCATGAATAAACATTATCTTAACTCACTTGGTGTATAAATATCCATTATCCACATTTACGTATTGTTAAAAAAAATATATGTTAGACAGGTTACCATTAAAAAAAAAAAAATTGTTCTACCATTTGAGAATCACTGGTTAAATTTTCGGTTTGTTGTTACTGATAAATTAGCCCTTTATTTCATGATCATTTCTTGCATTTAATATTTTTCTTTAAAGTTATTAGTTCACCCAAAAAAGCACTGGTTGATTTAAAGGAAATATCCCGGACAGAAATTAACCGATTTTAACGAATATAACCGGCGATCCGTAAAATTTTAAGCCGGAATTCCGTGATTCGGTTCCATCACTAAATAATATATAGGTATATTTTATACCTAAATAAAAGCTGATATTCGATAATTGACGCATTTAAAATCAAAAGAATTTTACATTTAAAAATTATTCAAAATAACGATTATTGCAACTTCTTTTATTACCTACATTACCTTTATCCATAAAATTAATTGCATCTAATTTCTAAAACTTTGGTCATAGCTTATAGTACGTTTACATGTAAAAATGTTATATTTTTTTACCTTTAGATCTTTTTGAATTTAAATGCCTCAAATATTATTTCAGAAAATTATTTTATATTTTCAATATAAATTGCAGTTAACACCCTGAAAGGTACAAGTCGAAAGTATAAGTTCAGGTATAATTAGTTAATATCATTTTTGTATAAAAGTGTATTAAAATATCTTTTTAAAACAATCTCCTTTATAGTATTATTTAGTTTCTTAAGGGAAAATAAAAATAATACGACTTAAAATAAAATACTAAATACATCCTCACCTCACCACAACATGAAAGTCTTTATTATGTTACAAGTGTGCGCCGAGTTTCGTGATGATACTTAGAACACTTACATGCAGCCGAAACCACCGAACTAACGTTAACGTAAATTAAACATTTATACAGCACAGCCCTTTTTAAAGCCATATAATACTTTCAGTTCAGGGACAATGATTTTTTTAATCAGCTGATTAGTCTTTGCCGCGAGAATAGCTCGCTTTTGGTCCTTTTTATACACTTTCACGCCTGGCTTATGAACGAGAAAAGCGTTGTCGAGGATCATGAAGTCGTAGTCCAGCACGCAAAGAGCGTAGCCCTGAGATACGGAAGGTACATCATAAATCAAACATTTTATCCTTTCATTTTTGGCTAATTTCAAAACAGTACAGGGTGTCGATGTTTTTTTAAGGTATCTCGGGAAATATTAATGATAGAGTAAAACCATTTGCACATTCTAGGGTCAACTTTTCGAGAAAAGTTTAATAGTCACCACAGGAATTTTCGATCTTCTTTCGTTTTTGAGATACAGGCAAAACTCGTTTTTCGCACATTTTGAAAATATCTCATATCTTATTTATTATGATAGTTAGAGGAAAAATGTAAATGGTAAAATATAATGGCGAAATTAGATTTTTTGAAAACTTAATAATTCTCGAGATATAACACAAACTTATGATTTTTTAAATGGGACCCTATGTTGAAAATAGTCTCGTCTTTTTGCTTATTTTATAAGCTTTTCAATGATATATAACAAGCCTACATTCTTTTGTTTTAAACATTAATAAAAGACGAATTATTAATTTATTGAGGTGAAAATATTGGAAATTATTAGAAAACAAATGAAAAAAATTATTACAAATCATCATTTGTTCATTTTGATTTAATATCTATTAATTATGTTCCCAAAATTATTCTTAACCAATTATTTTCGGGAAACTTAAATTACTAGTTACCGACGTTACAGTTGGCTTTGACACAATCCGAAAAAGATGGTTTAATACGCTTTTGAAGTAAATAAATTGAAAAAATGAGTAAAACTGAAACAAATATTATTAGAAATATGCAAATGATGGTCTGTAATAGATTTTTTCATTTGTTTCTTAATCATTTTAAATTTTTTCACCCCAATAAATTAATAATTCGTCTTTTATTAATGTTTAAAACAAAAGAATGTAGACTTGTTATATATCATTGAAAAGCTTATAAAATAAGCAAAAAGACGAGACTATTTTCAACATAGGTTCCCATTTAAAAAATCATAAATTTGTGTTATATCTCGAGAATCATTAAGTTTTCAAAAAATCGAATTACGCCATTTTATTCTATTTAAAAAACAGTAAAATTTTTGTAAAAACATTTTTTCTCTTTTATAATAAATAAGATATGAGATATTTTCAAAATGAGCGAAAAACGAGTTTTTGCCTGTAGCTCAGAAACAAAAGAAGATCGAAATGTCCTGTGGTGACTATTAAACATTTCTGGAAAAGTTGACCCTGGAATGTGTAAACGGTTTTGCTCTATCATTAGTATTACCCGAGATACCTTAAAAAAACATCGAATATGAGACACTCTGAACATGCATATTTATGTGTGTGGTAAGTAATATTTATATTTTAGTTTCAAGCAATGCCGGATTATTAATTATCTATATTTCAGTAGGCTATGCATGAAAAACAAAACTGCTATTTGTCAATTTGTATTATTTAGGATGGAAATCAAATAAAACACTATAAAGTTATTAACAAATATTTGATTCGTTTAAATTTAAGTTAAATTTTTTCATACATAGCCTACTAAAAAATTATTATAAAAATCAAATTTATTTAAATTTCAATGGACCTTTTCAATTTAACGACTATCTCTTTCTATCGCTGCAAATAGTAAGAAAATGGCGCGAACAACTGCCAGTTGGGCTGTCAAACGAAACGTCAAAAATATTACAGTCATTCCTGTATTCTCAGTGAAAATTTGCATCGTTAGACATTTTAACTTCAATAAAAACTTTTGTAACTTATTTCGATAAGATTTTTGAAAGTTATCTGAGATATTCTCACATTTTACGTCTAATTTTTTTAGAAACAAACGCCATAGATCTCATATGTTATTACTATGCGCAGATCCCCATTGAGCATATCTTCTATATCTTTAAATTGAAAAGGTCCATTGATTTTTTTTCAATATTCTTATTACTTATATGGTTGAATTCAGAAAAAAAATATGCTATTGAATAGGCATAAAATATCTATAATCCCATTTGAAAAAATATAACTGTGTTGTAACTTGAGAACCACTGGTTTAAAAAAATATTTTCTTCTTTAGTGGGATGTTCCCCTTGGTCTCCTTATAACTTTGTTCTATAGTATTTTTTTTTGTAAATATAATAATAAAGATAATAGCTGTATTTTTTTTTGACCCAATTGAAACTCAGCTCAGTACATAACTGAGTTGAGGTGAAGTGAGTTGTGATGTGTGCAAAAAGAACAAGTTTAATTCCATTTTATCACTTCCTTCTTTACCGATAGTATTTGTTGTAACAGCTGGCAAAATTATTGACTTATTTTCTAATCTTTGATACTGTTTATAAACGAAAAATGGATAATGTTGAAATTATATTACTGTAAGTATATTTGTATATGGGAATATAAAATTTGTTGTATTATATAACCTTAAAATGCAAACTGAGTGTTTCAAAGCATTTTGAGTTTTATAACCTGGTAGTGTAGCATCAGAAAGGGGGAAGTGAGTTTACGCAGAACAACTCAGATCAGTTGTGTCAAAAGAACAATTTTCTGAGTTTATCTGAAGTGACCTTAGATGAGCTGAGATTTTGTCCAAAAAGAATACAGCTAATAATAGCGGTTGTCGGTTTTGCTGTTACACCCTGTATATGCATAGTCCTACTACAGGGTGATCAAAAATAAATGATTCAGTTGGCAATAAAAAAATTACTTGAAATTGGTAAGACTGATACAAAAAAATATTTCCTGTTGTTGACACTGCTGACAATGACATTTGTAGATTTAAATTTGAGTAGTTACAATTTTTTTTATTAAAATGGTCTTTGTTTCCTTTACCCACATCTTTTTATGTCTTACATTAGCCACGAAGCAATAATCTAAAGTATTTCAATCACTCAAAATTCTATTACCTATCATGCGCCTTTTCTGACATAACTTGTTTGTATTTATTGTAAAAATGACTTCAAATAGTATTTCTACCTTTACGTGGTGTTCTGTAAACTATAGAATAAAAAGATCCCCAGAACTGTACTGCCAACTGAATCATTTATTTTTGATCACTCTGTAGATTGAACTATAGGGCGCGAGCAGACACATGACTCGAGCGACTTTGACGTGCTTGAAATCAGCTGATTTGTGTGCGCATGTCATTTTGACAACAACAATGTCACGTTGACAAGCCCAATTTTTTGATTTATTTTGATTTTTAACAGCTGAAATGTTATTATTTTTAATTTCATATGTTTTACTGCCTAAAAATTGTAAAATAAAAACATTAAAGCAATTCAAAATCAAAATAAGTCAAAACCATAGATTAAGGAAAATAAATAGTAGAAGATTGGCTATCTCCCTTATAAACCGTGATAACAAGTTTTAGTGACATCTATGAAAAGGTCAGAGAACTAAATTTAACACCTGAGAGGTGGCGGGAAATATGAATTCACTTTGAATTATTCTTAAAATTAAATTTCATTTCTTAATAATGTAATTAATAAAAAATCTATCGAAAATAGATAATTTATTAAAGACATTATTAAGAAATGTGAAATATATGCTGCACTGCAGAAAAATATGCAATAAAAGTATTTAATATGGTAATGTCTTTATTTAAACATGTAGGTATTACATTACATTATTTAAATCAAATAATAAATAGATAACTACAAATCTCAAACTACTCAACGATAACTCATAAAATTTAAGCACATACTGCTCAAGAAAACCAAAATTTGAATTATTATTGTAACTAGAAGTAATTTTATTTTAAAAAAGGGTTGTTACTTTAAATGTCAGTCAGATATGCACTGCTTCTTTGACTTCGTCATCGATATTCGTCCACTTTTTAATAAATATATCCTCCTTTATATTACTTTTTTATTAAAACTGACAAACCATACTATTCCAACATTCTTTGATGAATCTTATGAAACTTGACGTCATTTCGTCAAAGAATGTGATATCTTGCTGCCCTCCTACGGCGCGAATATCTAAGAGCACTGCGATGATGTACATTCTTCTGGTCCACTTGCACACACCATTCCTCCTACTGGGCACTGTCAACTTCTGCTAGAATATCTCTTCACTACGTAGAAGTTACAACTATTACATGTGATCTTTTTCTGAAATATGATTAATTTGTTAATTTTTTATATCAACCACATATAATTAGATAATATACTTACCGAAAATATATTTAATGATAAAGCACTATATTGCAATAAAGATACAAATTCACAAATAAGTTTCAATTTGAAATGTCAAAATTTTTCGAACAATGCAATGATAGAGAATTGTGGGAAATTTACAGCAGTTTTCAAACATTTATCACCTTTTTATAGGATTTTGATATTAAAGTTTTAGAATCACTGTAAAATCTGTACTACTAACGACATCTATGAACGGGTCAGGAAGTATTTCCAACGCTACTAGATCGAAAACTTGTTATCACGTTTCTCAATGCAGATTCAGCCCCCTGGTCAAAACATTGGAACTGTCAACGTGACATTGTTCTTGTCAAAATGACATGCGCACACAAATCAGCTGATTCCAAGCACGTCAAGGTCGCTCGAGTCACGTGTCTGCTCGCGCCCTACACTCTATTTCAGATGAGAATAGAATTATGAATTAGTTTTGTTTCGTGTATGACATATTTGACAGCTCGAAACGTCAAAATTTGATAATTTTTAATTATTTAGTAAATAAACAGTTACTTAAAGTTGTTAAATAGATTATAAAGTCAAAATGGAATAAATAATGTACCTGTTTTACACATTGCTATTGTAAACTTGGCTTGCGTTTAGACCTATCAGAAAGCTAGAATCGTAAGCCCTATCTTACTCCTAAGTCTATTCTTATCTGAAATACAGTATAATAAAAGAATCCGGAATACCACGAATTAAAGTGATATAGCACGGAAAAATACTTTTCTAAAATACTGTTCATTAAAAATTAAAAGCAAATATTAAAATAATATTTTAATCCGGCATTGCACATAAATTTTACAGTAATCTAACATAAATTATAAGTTTGTTATGTGTATGATTTTTATTTCTATGTAATAATATATATTTGAGAAAATAAACAATTTGAAACTTACCTGAGTCATTTTGTCGCTCTTGCCTTCCCAACTCAACCTCTCATCATATAATGGATCCACATGAGTTCCAATAAATATCGGCTCCCAATGTATGAAGTGTCCCATCCTCTTTCCAATGTGGAATATGTGTAATCCTTCCGTTTGTTTCACATTCTGCCACTCTTTGCTTTTGGGCACATTGTGACATCCTGGACACAACTTCTTGTGAAACGGTAACGCTGTACCGTTCGATAACATAGCTAAGAGCTGCGTTTTATTATATGGCACAGCTTGGTTCGAAGCAACCTCGAAGAGATGAAGAGGATATACCCGAGGATTTGTTTTTAACAAAGGTCCTTGGTTCTCAGCGATGAGAGTCAAAAAGTCGGTTATTAGATTAGGTGATGGGTATAATTCTATATCTGATGGTAAAATAAAATGAGTTTGCGCTGATTCGCGCGCTATATTTCGGCCAACATTAACAGGGTATAAAAGCTTTTTTTGTGATTTGTACATTTGGTCACTGGATGCGTTCATAAACGGTGGAATTAGTGAACAATTGTATGGTATACTTAAAACGTCGTTATGTCGCGGCACCTGGAAAACAAAATTTATACTGAAATTTTTAATATAAAATCATGCTAAGCACTGAACTCAATAAAAAAAAGATTGTAGAGTACGCGTGACCGACACCACTGAGTGTAGCGAACATGCGACCGACTTTAGTGATAAGACGGGTCTAGATCTGCCAAGAGCGTAATTACTGAGCGTGCAGCTTTGTAAACAAACTTCGCGATATGCTTAAGGACGTTCGAGCGAAACTAATGAGACAAAATATTGTTCTTTTAATATCTAAAATAATTGCTAAAACTTATTTTTAATTAATAAAAGTATATTTAGCTTATAAGTATATTAATTGTATTTAATAAAAAAAGATACTGAAATTACTTCAGTATTTTGAACATATGTGGTCGAACAAAGTTATACAGGGTGAGTCTGGGAAGACGCCCCCCACCCCTTTAACTTTTTTATTATAAGTAATAGAAAAAAATGGCTTATATAAAAGTTTTATTATTTTACATATACTATTTGATGGCAGATGTAGATATTTTTTATAAAGTCAGATTTACAAGATACGACTATCAACTTTTATTTTTCAAATGGCAACCTTTAATTATTTTAAATAGAAACCGCCATTTTTTCTCTTTTCAACGATGTATTATTTTTTATTAATGTATTTGAAAAATTTCGAGAAAATGAGATAATTTAGAAATATTAGAAATAATTTTTTAACAAATATTATAGGTGGTTATGTGAAAATAAACAAAACGTAATAGTGCTAAACAACTTAGCAAACTAAAACAACAAATTTAGTAACAAAAACAACTTAAAACAAATGTTCAAAATTACGACCATGTTCTGTAACAAAAATTTAAGCGTTGAACGTGATGTGTTCGAACATCTGTCAGCATGTTTCGCGAAATATTCTGAAAAGTAAATTAAGTAACAAACAAATGTATACTTTTTTGACATTAATTTAATTGTTTTACATTGTTACGTTATATTTATTTTCACATACCCACCTATAATATTTGTTTAAAAATTATTTCTAATATTTCTAAATTATCTCATTTTTCTCGAAAATTTTCAAATAAAAAAGTTGGAAATTAATTTTTCAGGAAGAGATTCGCTCGAACCTCCTTAAATAGTCGCGCTCGCCTGATCCTTTTGTATTTGATGTCATTTTCGCACCGAATGTTCGAGAGCTTTCGATATCGTTAGAGAGCGTTTTGTATTCGATGTCATTTTCGCATCGAATGTTCGAGACCTTTCGAGATGGTTATAAAGCGGGCGGTAAACAGTGGTGCATTCTCCGTTCCAGGAATGGGTGCCCATGTGATGACACCTGGTAAACGCCCTCACGGTAAGAACATATCAATATCATTACTAATATCTGGGTATAAACAAATTTTGTCTAATTTAACCGAATTAATTCGTATTTTCTATAGTTCTCGAGATTCCATTGCATGTTTTAGGGGCATCTGTATATGTTGAGTTCAGTGTAATTTAATATTAATTATGTTATTACCTCTTTTGGTACATGCTTCGTGCTAAAATAAACATGAAACGTTACAAGTTCTGTAACTAAAGGAGATGAGCAGTCTCTTAAATACGCAATAGAATCTATCGTATTTTGAAAATCAGTTCCTGGAGCATGAATTGCTATAGAAACTGGTCCTTGCCACCGTTCTAACAATGGTATCAGATTATCCAAGAATGAGAAGTCTGCATGCGTAGTGTACGTTATACTTTCTTCACATTTGAACCGCTTTCGCGGTCGTATATAATTATATAATACCTGTAATAAAGAATATCGATTTTAGAATTTACAGCTGCAACCGAAGAAAAAAATCGATTTAGAACATTTCCATATATTTAGTTCTCTTTATATTGATGACATTTATGGATAAAATGAGAAATAACATATGTAACAAAAGTTTTGAGAAAAAGTTAGACCTCTTTCATCAAATAGACCATTTCAAAAATTCAATGCGCATGTGCAAACGTTAGACAAAGATAACAAAAGTTAGTGCCGTATACACACTTTGTTCATGATATGACAGGTGACAGTTCGATTATTTTTGTTGGTTAGTGTTAGTATTTGTTTCTTCATTGGAATGGTAACTAATAATAGTAATTATGACGGATGTTGGGTACCTACCGGGTTGTAATAATAAATGAAAAAAAAAAAAAAAATGATTTCATTATGTTTTCTCAAAATATGAACGGAAGAAAAGAATGGATTACGTAGAATAAATAGACAGCAAGGGATACCAAAAAATATGTGGAATTTTAATTTTTTTAATATTACTGGAAAGAAATCATCACAAGATAAATATCCTACAGGTTTTCTTGATGGTCGAGTAATGTAAAATAAAAAAATCGGTTATTATACAAAATTTATCATGTTAACATAATTTGTAAATATATGATTCACGAAAGATGACTATTCAAGGTCATTTATGAGCCGTCTGGTATAATATTACTTGTAGATAACTTCATTGCATTTCGTACCCACAGGTGTGCAACGTGAAATATGTATGGATATATTGTAAGTGAAAACATAAATGTAATTTATTTGAAAATTTTGTTTCTTTTTGAATAATGCTTTTCTCATAGTTTTATCATATTCACCTATGTTTTTTACATAAAACAAAAATATAAACTTGTCGTAAACCATAGAATAATAATTTGCTTTAAATTTCAACGTCACTGGATAAACATTAGTACAGAGGGCAGTGTAGTAGATAATTACATACGTCCCCGTTATTTTTAGTGTGTTAGAAAGTAATGCCACCCTTTACGTATATCTGTCACATCACAAATTAAATAGACATAGACCAAATAATCTTTCTCTTTCTAATACAAAATTTTGCTAAGCTACTTTTATATAAAGTGCTGTGTATTCTTTCTTCGAACAAATTACCTTGAATAGTCATCTTTTATGATGAACTAATGAATATACTACATTTTTTTCGATAAATTTTACTTACTTTGTACTTTCATTCATTTTGACATTTCTAGTACGCCGCCATTTAACGGCTCTAAGTTTTTAGTTCAAAAAATAAACACGTAGAGGTCGCGGACATTTTTGAAATGGTCTATAGGCGATAGGAAATAAGCAATATGACATCTGGTGGTATTTTGAGGAACTATAGTTGACGGGATAATTTATACATGTGACATTTTTTTGACTGTATAAACACAAGTGTTATCTATTATGTTCCTAATATTTGCGTTTGGGTATATAATATCTCTCAATATTACAGACGTAATGCATAAATTAACTTAGTAAATGTCAAATTATCCCTTTAACTTTAGTTCCTTTAAAAGCCATTTTAGCGCTACGATCTTATTTTCCATCGCCTATAGAAAGAATTTTTTTATTGAAACGTTGATAAGGTGTTGTTCCTGTAAACTAAGGAGATGAGAAATCTAATTTTACAACATTGTCAGTTACTTTACCCGGATCGTCAGAAATATTCTTGGTCTGTAACTGTTGTTCGTTTTGTTATTCCCAGCCATTTTTGTATAATTTTCCCAAAAGTCTTCAATCAGTCGTGCCTGAAAAACATTTAGGGGATTATACTCTCTTTGTTTTCTATAAAATGTTGGCTGTTTAATATCCTGCAGCATCTGGAGATTCGATCAAGTTGGGCCGCAGTCTATTTGGTTCCATTATTTCTTTTAGAAATTTTAAATCAAACCAAAGTTTTGCTAACAATAATTTTTTTAATTTAAAACTTGTCAACGTTGCGGCTATCTGTTTAACTACACTGTAGATATACTTGCGTATTTTTCTGGCAAGTTTAATATGGTCGTATATTATAAACAACTACTATTATACTCTGTTCCATTTAAGCCATTCAGCAGATGGCGCTCACATCAGCGCCAGTTTTAAGTAGCCGAATGACAACTAGATTAGATCTTTATTAAGTAATAATTTTTTTTTCAAAACTTTTGTTACATCCGTTATTTATTGTTTTTTTTCTTAATATTAGAATAAAAATAAGATAAAATTTGGGTAACTTACATGGGTAGATTTCTTGGATTTTGGGTAGGATAACAGGTAACAAAGGTGGGAGAAAAATAAAAACCATAACTTTTCTTTGTCTTTCCTACCCAATAATCTCCTCTCTGCTGCGTTCTTGGCACCATCGGCCGGTCCAGACACCCGGTGACCGTCTTCACGAGTTCAGGAATGGTGGGTACCGGTTTCGACGTCGTGGACGACGTCGTCGTGGGTGCTTGGACTAGAGCAACTGGTTCCGGAGGTACTGGACCCCGTAACGTCGTCGTTGGGTTCTGAATAGCAGCTAGAAGATTTTGCGTGTCCAGGGCAGCCAAATTACGACCGGGCTGAACCTAGAAGATTATAGCTATTTGTGTATTAAGAGCGCAAAATGGGACTGAGAGATTGCGTCGCGCGGCATTCTCTCGAAATCGACAATGTTCATTTGCGCTCGAAACACACACAAGATTTTTTCCATAGTCGCCACAATACCAAAAATTTATTTGTTTCAAGTACATTAAATTAGTGTAGTGAAATAGTGGATTTCCAAACTTTTGCAAGTGGCAGCACAACTGCTGACACAATTTATTTTATATTTAATTTATCGTTATTTTCCATTCTTCTTGAGCATTTTATACTTTCGTTTTTGTAAATGAATGCCCTATTTTATTTTCACAGCAGTGCGATATTTTGTTTGGTTATGTAATATACCGACAGAGCAGTTATATGTCAGATTGACTTGTGAAGGTGGTAAATGTGTAACTACAGTGCCATTAGTCCCTGATTAAATGTTTCCGTTAAGAGTGTATACAAGTGATCTTTCTTAACATTGTATAGTTAGAAATTTGGACAGCGAGCGTTTTTTCTACTTTGTCGCGCATGAGCGGCAAAGTGACATTTTGCGTTGACAAAAGAGAGCGCAAATGGCTACTTTGTATATAGACTATAGGATTTTTTTTTGAGAAACAAAAAATGTGTTTGTCTATGTAAAAACTATACCGGGTGGCGCGCTTAAGACGTTCCACCCTTAATAACTTTTTATTTATAATCATTTTTTAATTTTATTTATATATTTGTGAACTAGGCTTAGGAGCTCACAAATTATGGTATTTGGTAGGTTGGTAGCGCTTCCAATTTAACCGGAAGTGACATTAACTTTCATATTTTCAAAAGGGACACCCAATATATTTTTATATACGAGTATTTGGACAACAAATTCAACGATATGCTTCAAGTACATTTTATTGAAGAAATAAATTACAAAAAAATTAGAGAAAAATATGTATAATCAACCTAGTAAAGAAATCTTAAACCCTATACTGGCAAGGACATACACTAGTATTATAGAAGTGCAACCAAAACAGCGTGGTCGAAAATTTTCAATTAGTAAATAATAATTAAAATCACATTACAATTATTGTTATCTACTTACTAATGTTTAGAACAACTTTTTTTGATTAAAAAGACCATTGAAAATGAAAATTGTCAATTTTGATTGTAACTAGCAAATATCACGCATGCAGGCACATCTATTAATGAAAATTGCACGACTGGAAAATTTAATATCATGGAAAAATACATTCGCGACTCTGCGAGATTATCTTTATGGATGTGCACTTTAGATTCATGGATTCTAAAGTTGTTATTCTTTTAGTTTTTTCAGTTTTATTTCTGTTTTATGTAAAAGTAAAATTTAAATGATACAATAATTCCAAAGATTTAAATTTATACGAAAATTTTCATAGCATATATAATACGTACTACGATTTATTTTTATTAAAATATAGCAAA
This sequence comes from Harpalus rubripes, assembly GCA_963082715.1. Classification (NCBI taxonomy): domain Eukaryota; kingdom Metazoa; phylum Arthropoda; class Insecta; order Coleoptera; family Carabidae; genus Harpalus; species Harpalus rubripes. The sequence continues at coordinate 13,525,158 of OY720449.1, read as the reverse complement.
TAAATATATAAAAACATAAATCTACAGAAAATACCATTTCGCTAAGATAAGAAAATAATAAATAATACATAACTAGATGGTATAACTCCATATAAAATTAATAATGGAACAGTTATCAGGTAACAAGGACATAGATATAAATAAAATATACGAGTGCTTAAGGATTTACTGATGGACAAAAAGAATTCGAAATATATTTATCTAACCTTGGTTGGAATAGAATTTGTCATTTAGTTATTTTTTTGCCTCCGTCCGGTAACTTCAAACCGTCCGGAAACACTTATTTACAAGCCTGGGCCGGAAAAAGAGGTTGATATTACTATTCTGGTGATATGTTAATTTAGGACTATTTTCAACACATTAATTAACAAAATTTTAAATACGTCTGAAGATATAATAATATATACCAAAAGTTGGCAACCATTGCTATCTCGACTTCGCGCAGTGTTGGTGATTTCTCACCAGATCTGGTGATTTTATAGGTTGTTTTGTGACTGGTGATTATTTCTTATATTTCTTAATAATCTGGTGATTATTGGGTCTTTAACAATTTTCATAAAATCGTAACGATACGATGATTTATAATTTTCTGCCGAACTCCAATGAGCATATCCAATCTTGACCTTGTTAGCTGTTTTCTATAATTATCTATTCGCAATCGTAGATAATATTTCCCCTCTAGTGGCGCAAATCGGTACTACGGAAAGCAATCGTACAAGCGCCATATTGAATAAGTGACAGTTGAGTGAGTAGTGTAGTAATTAATAATTAAATATTTAAACTTATCGCCTTCATATAAATAAGTTTTTAAACTAGATTTGTACAAACAGTCAACGAAACACAGTGAACAATGTGAACTGTCATATGTCAAACCCATCGTATGGCGGCTATCTTGTTCCGAAAATCAGCGCCTCTATCGTTAATTTCGATTGCGAATACTTCATTTCACGAAAATAACGTTGGTTTAGATAAGGATATAAATTTGGCCCTTTGATTGGTCAGAATACAAACCTAGTTCATAAAATCAATATATATATATATATATATATATATATATATATATATATATATATATATATATATATATATATATATATATATATATATATATATATTATCTGTCAGTTGTCAGGTATGAAATAACATCTACAGAATTAAGTGATGTTTAATCATGTTTTGTTGTAATTTTTAATATTCAGTTCTTGTACATTTTTACAGAATTTTTTTTTATTATTGACAAAGTTTGGTTTCATGAATTTAAATTATTTATTTAATGTATGTAAAAACGATCGGCACTCAAGGTCCATCTACTATCTTTTTACGTGAAATAAAGTATACTTATAAGTACTTTATTTCAAATTTCAATGTCTGGTGATTTAATTTTTATTGGCCTGGCAACACTGACTTCGCGCATGCGAATTAACGATCTATACCTTGTTCCATTTAAGCCATTCAGTATTGCGGAGCATAGGGAATAGTTTTGACCTCTCTGATTGGCTGAAATTAGATACAAAAGACAAGTTTATCCAATGTAATTTCGGCTACTTCAGATTTGCGCTGTTGCCAGTGCCATCTACTGAATGGCTTAAATGGAACAGAGCATAGTATGAAACTCGTATAGAAAAATTCTGATTTACATGATTCTAGATTTGTATATAAATTTCTCGGAAGAGTCTCATACTAGAATATAGACAAAAAAAGTTTAATGTAAAGGCCTGTGTCCACGATGCCCAGAAATTGTTTCGAGTTCTCGATCATAAATATTGAACTTGTATGACTACAGATGTCAGGTTGGTCGCATTCATGAAGTTAGTTTCAGCCATTTCTACCAATACTAAAAACTAATAAAACATAACCAAGAAATTATCCCGGCAATAAGTAAATTAAATATTTGCTACGAATATATTAATTTATTTATAAGTAATTATTTATAATAACTTATCAAAAATAAGTAGAATTAGGTAATATTTTATAACCTTATAATTTTCAAACTTATCAAACATCAAACGTGAAGATTTTAAATTGGTAATATGTAAATGAAATTAGCAACTTGTACGAAAAAATGGGACAGAACGCATTTTTCCATTCTAGTTTTCTATTCGATTTTTGCGTCCGAGTTGATAGTGTCCACGATCCGAGATATCCAATTGCGGCCTATATCCGAGAACTCGGATCGATTTCTAGGATCGTGGACACAGGCCTTAAAACGGGCTTCAGCCTATTGGGTGTATAAAAAATCACAAGTGCAAAGTAAATACATTTTTGGTTGATAACTACAAAAATTAAATAAAACTGGCAAATATCAAATGCAAAGGAAAAAAAAATAATGCCACTCGAGACAATAGATGCAAAATATTCGTGGATAAAATTCACTGATTGTTCCCTTGCCCGTCAGTACATGTATATCTTTACTCACTTGTGTAGTAAATAAGTATTTATTTACCTGTTGCATTTCATCCACTCCACTTCCAGAGAAAAGATGTATCCCAAGATAAAGCAGCAACCCCATGATGCTAAACTTTAGCAGTAGGGTCCGCTTATTACTCAACATGTTTCTACTCTACCGTAAATGAACTACTATTTCCTTGTGAGTGTAGTGTTAGGGCCTGTTGCGGCCTCTTGGTTTCATGTGCAGGTGTGAGGGGCCCCTCGCCGCCGGCGACATTACGCTGAGGCCGGCCCTGAGCACACACCGAGGTACGAGAACACAGGGCCGGACCGAACAGGAAATGATACAGAAGCGAATGCCATCGTCCTGGAAGCACAAAACATACACTTACGTTATTATTTCAATCAGCAGACGAGATAAACAGTGGTATTACGGACATTAGGATGGGAAACAGGTTACGAACTTAAGCTACTTTGTGAGAAAATTGTTCATGGATTGTTTCAGTCGAAATATTTAATGTTTTACTTATTTGCATCCTTTGTTTTTCCAGACAATTTGCATATATACATAGTTGAATAAAAACAGTTAAAATGTCATCTCAACAACAAAAATGTAGAGCAGAACAAATAAGAATATTTTTTTTAGATTAATATACTTCGTACTTATTTATAATAAACGGACTTACTACTCGTATAACTCTTACGGAGAAAATAACTTCCTGAATGTATTTATAGAGGGATTCTGAAACCCAGCGTTAATTAACTTCTGGCGTTAACCTGAATTAACTCTGATTTTGATAGCTATGGTATTCTGAAACTCAGCGTTACTTAACGTTAACGCTGCTAGTCGGCGTTAATTCACGCTGGACATATCGAAGCGTTAACAGGGAAAACGGCGGGTTGTCTGAGTTTTATGGTATAAGTAGCCCTAATATTTTTCGTGTACTGCTATATGTACTTGTAAGAAGTATATTTTTTTAACAGTGAGTATAGTTATTCATGTTATATATAATTGTTCATTATTTATAAGTAATATATTGTTAACATAACCTTATATATATATTTTTTTTACCATTATAGTGTTCAAATCACAAACATCGAGTCCGCAAGAGTATGAAAAATTAGAATTCAATACAATAATGTACCTAACATAATAGAAAATGACAGATGTATACAAGTACTAAAAAGTGAAGTGAATAAAAGCAATTTTGTGTTGGTTTCAAGAATGTAAAGTATTTTGATTTTTATGTTGTTCGAGTATTACAACAAAAAATACTTTCCAGGAAAGTGATATTTGATTATTAATTCCATGAAGAAATTCTGATTATAACAAACAAAATTGTGTTTGATTACAACAAAGAATACCTATACTGATTATAACAGTGTAACATAGGAAAAAATACAGAAAATTATTGATGTATTAAAAAAGTAATTGATTACTGGTACCATTGATGGTACCTATACTAAAATTAGTAAATGTTTATAAATAGAACAAATATTTTAAAATATTTTTTTCTTCACGTTATTGGAAATCTTATTCGTAAAGTCAGTAGGTGCTTAATTTTCCATTGCAAAGTAACTTCTTTCATAAATCTTCTAACATCTAACTGCAGCCTGGCTAAGGCTAATATTATTGATAATATTATAAACAATTCCACAAGTCTCCATTCTTGTAGATAAACTCTTTATAGGTAAATTAATACGTGTGTTTTTATTATCTATTTTTGTAAAATACTACTAGCTACTTTAATCGTCTTTTATTAACATATGTAAATAAATAGAAATATATTTTAGCACAAAGTACCTACACGCAATAAATATATTCGTTTATTTGACGTTTGACACACAGGTTTGACATAAGCTATTAAAATAGACCGATAAATGTAAATTTTTGTTATGTTTAACCGCTTTTTATTAGTAGATAATTTTAAAAGGGAAAGATCACATGAATGTGTTTGACGTGAATTAACGCTGGCGTTTTTAACGATCCACTTTCACGCAAGTGTTTCAGAATACCGATTTAACGCTGAAACGTGAACGTTACTATCGTTATTCCGAACGTTATTTAACGCTGGTTTCAGAATCCCACTATTATTCAGCCATAGTCAAAAAAATTGACTGTCGAGTCCAGCAAGGGTTTTTCAAGGCAACGGCTGTTGAAGAAATAAGTATTGCATATAAATTTTGGTATAAATTATATTAATGTAAAATAAAAATAATGATAACTTATATAGAATTTTTTAATTGAAAAATACATAAGTTCAAAACGGTCGCCAAATGAAGCCACAACCCTAACCAGGTCACACAACGAAGTTATTTCAGTTGATGGTGTTTGTGGGCATGCCTGGCTTTTACCGCCAATTATTTTTGTTGACGTTCAGAGGTTAAATACACGTGTGTAACAAGAAAACTGGTTAAACTTACGCGTTTAATTAATTAATGGGGTCTCGTGGCTAGTGATGTACGGGCGAGAGTACTCTCGCATCTCGTCTCGCCTCGTTGCATTATGCGAGACGAGAACGAGAGCGAGATTGCAGTTTAAAATTCGAGGCGAGATCAATATAACAACTGCGAGAAGCGAGAAATCTCGCGAGAGTCTCGCAATAAAAAGTATTTGTAACTTTATAGCTTTAATTCATAAAATCAATGAAAAATGCACCGTACAAGGAGTGGAGTCAACGCTAATTCATGCATAGAACACGTAAATGTGAAAATTATATGAATTCACTATATTTTTTGAGTCTCTCTAGTCGATTCGATTAGTATCGTTCCCAGAGCGAGGAAATGCAAAAATAAAGACAAAATCGGTATTGCATCCAATAGAACTAGTTTCTCCAATATTTCATCCCCTAATTCACCCCAGTTAAAACCACGGTTAACGAAACTATTGTCGCCCCTGAAAAGTAAAGGATGTTATATTAAGCATCGATTTTATGACTTAATCTTACTTAAATAGTGGTATATATTTAATGAAAAAATGTAGATACTTTTAGTTACAAAAAATAATTTTTTAATGTTTAATTTGTTTTACTGATGACAGAATATGTTAACAGATGTTCGTATTGAAATAGTTTAGAGTTCACAATTTGATGATAAATTGGATATTTTAGAGGTAAATTAAATTATTTACTAACTTATCACATTATCTGGTCACCGTAAATGAATAAACATTCGTATTGAAATAATTTGGTGACCAGAATTTAGTGTTTCGTGTCTTTATTATAGTTATACGATTACAAATACATGGAAGACGGTGCTATTGGTCCGAACTTGTCTCTTGTAGTTAAACAGTTACGTAAATAGGTAGTGCGCAAGCGCTTATTTTTATAGCGAGACTCTCATGCGAGAACGGGATGAGACCCAAAAAAATGTGCGAGAACGAGAGCGAGATCGAGATTACAGATCCGAAAACGAGTCGAGATCGATATTTTATATTTCTCGTGTCGTCTCGCCTCGCGTGCATCACTACTCGTGGCCACGTGCCTGAGTGTTTGGTCGCCAATCTGGGGAACCGGGTTCGATCCCGACCGACGCAAAATATTTCGAATTTTAAGTGGCACAAAATTGACCCTTGTGCTGCACTCTCCACACCAGCAATGACTGCCCGTGATGTGACGCCTGGTAAACGCCCTCACGGTACAAATATGTCATTATCATTACCGATATCTGCGTACAAAGCAGACTGGCACACCCAGCAATGGGTAATATGCCGTGATGATATATTTATTTAGTTTAATTAAAAATACATACAAATAAAAAGCACACATGTGCTGAATCAGTAACCACCCAGTTGACGTGGATCACACGTGGATGCAAGTCAATGCAGGTTATGTGTGGGTAACGTTTAATTTTCTCGCGCTACATTTTTGTGGCTAAATTCACTTGACACAACTGTTTCTATCTCATAGTTCATCAAGCTTTCTCTCTTGCTGGGGCTGACAAAGATCTTGCTGGGGTTGTGACGTCACGGGATGACGTCATGGCAAATTACAAAATTCTTTTGCATTTTGGTATAATTATTAAATTGGTAACAGTGGTTTGCGTTTCTCATTCTGTCCGTTGAATATACCAATAAAACTAAAATACACTGCTGATGCCCTATCTCTCACTTAAGAGGAGTCTGCTACAAACATTATTTTCTATGCTTGTCAGTTAGTGTAAGAATTTCCCTCCCGCTAGTTTCTCTTTCCCGTTCTACGCCAATAAAATCAAAGCAATCCGGCGCTTGCACAGAACTATTCTTACAGACAAGTGCAGCTACATCCGTCTGCACTCATCCACTGTCAGTCTCACAAATCTCATTCCCACTAATACACTTGTAACTATTGACTTGTGAACTAGTAACTTGTAAACTACGAGTAGTAAAATATTTTTCGGAAACACAATTTACTAGTACTATTAAAAATTTCACTTGTAACTTGTAAACTAGTATTTTTTGAGAAACAGACATATTAGTTTTATAGGTATATTGTCCGTTGCTTAGGTATATAATGTAATTATTGCAGTCATGCCAATCTCAAATAACAAAATATCACCTTTTAAGAATGAGGCTCCTTTAACATCAATATGCGTGCTAGAATGTGACATTCTAATTCCTAAACAGACATGTATATTGTATATATTGTATATTTCTGCAATCACAAAAGTTACGTAAAGTGAATACGTACTTATCCATAGTAATCAAAACAAAATTTGTAAGTCACTATAAAAAAATATGCCTTTATTCACTTGTACACATTAAATATGATGTTTCTTGTTTTTCTGTTCAATAAAATTTGAATTATAAATATCTGCTGGCACAAAGAAAAAAATCTGATGTGGCCAACACATGACCTCCCGTCAATTCCATGTTTGAAATAGCAATGAACTTTAAGTAAAGTATCAATTCTGGTTGATCGTTCGTAAACAAAATCTAATTTGTTGTTCCAATAAATAGAAAAGTCTGTAGTACTAAATTTTGGATTATATTTTATTGTTTTCCTCGAAAATCTGTTAAGAGCTCCAAATTAAGTACCACTTCCGGTTTATCATATAGGTATAGTCAAAATCTAATGTTGTTTCAAATTATAAACGTGTTTTAAATACCAAATTTGAGAAGTTTTGGATCATGTTTTAATATATTTTTTCAAGAAAATCTGTTTATAGCTTCCTGTAAAGTAGTACTTCCGGTTTATCAATTCTAGAAAACATCTAATATGTCGTAATTAATATAAAAGTCTTAAATATCAAATTTGAAAAGTTTTGGATTGTATCAATTTATTTTTCACGAAAATCTGTTCAGGGCTTCAAATAAAATATAACTTCCGGTTTATCAATTTTAGCCAAAATCTAATATGTTGCTTCCCGTTATATAAAAGTTTTGGAATATATCATAATATATTTTTCACAAAAATCTTTTCAGGGCTTCAAGTAAAGTATCACTTCCGAATTATCAATTTTAGAAAAAAATCTAACATATTCTTATTAATATAAAAGTCTTACATACCAAATTTGAAAAGTTTTCGATTGTATCAATATATTTTTCACGAAAATCTGTTCAGAGCTTCAAATAAAGAGTCACTTCCGGTTTATCAATTATATTCAAAATCTAATATGTTGTTCCCCTTCATATAAAAGTGGTAAATACTAATTTTGACAAGTTTTGCAGTATATCATAATATATTTATCACGAGAATCTGTTCAGAGCTTCAAGTAAAGTATCACTTCTGGGTGATTAATTTTAGCCAAAATCTAATATGTTGTTTCCCATGATATAATAGTCTTAAATACTAAAATTGAAAGTTTTGGATTATATTTTAATATACTCGTAGTTCTTCATTAAAAACTGTTATGGGCTTCAAGTAAAGTATCACTTCCATTTATCCAACTTTACCAAAAATCTAATCAACTCGTTATATGAATGCAGGAAGCTTAAATACGGAAAATAGATATATTTGGAAGTTTGTTATAAGAGTTATCGTGGAGGAAAAAATCGTCACACATACACACACACGCACGCACGCGCGCGCAAACACACACACACATATCATCGTAAAAATAGTAGAAACGTGTTGTGGGGACCCTAATTCCTGTTTATTTACTGTAAATTCACCATCGAATTTTTGGCACGATTACATTACCTCCCTTACCTACGGTATGACGGGAGATAAAAAGGCTAATTGACTGACAAATTTTGTTTTATGGTCTTAATTAGTTATTCCTGCATCATGCTATATAGAATTAGTTTAATTAATTTTCTTGTTAAAATAAATGCGAGTTACTTTTTTTCTACACGGTACAATTTCAGCATTTAAGAAAAGCTAATCAGATCGTCTTACCTTGTTTGCAAAACAATTGTGGTAAATATCTACTCAACCATTGGAAAAGCTTTCTAACAAATGAATGGAACTTGAGACGTGCAAAGTATATAAAAGCTCTAAATAAAATTGTTGTAGCCTGCGTCACTCAATAGTCGAATTATTCCATGGAACTGAACATTATTCTGATATACATCAGATTAATAATAAACGACTATTAGACGGTTTTACATTATTCTAAACTTTGAAACGTCGATTATTCACTACTTATTTTTCATTTTCAACCACAAATATACCTATACTTCTACACATAATATGTGATACTGATACTGATTAGAACTAATGAAAAACACCAGCAAATTTTATGTTAAGTCGTAAATCAAAATTGTTAGTACGTTATCTGCAAATAAATTAAATAATATAATGGTGAATATTACCTTACAATAATAGTAATTAATAATAATATTTATTTTTGCTAGATTAAGATATTTTTTTAATGTTTACCGATAGGGTTTCCAAGGCAGTAAGCTTTATTTACAAATTACTGATCGGTAAGTGATGTATAGTGTCACTTACCGATCAGGAGACACAGGCGGTATGTAAATAAAAACAACGATCAAAGTTTACTTTCAAAATGACAACCAAAAATTTTTAATGTCAAAATAATTTTCAAATCTTATTTATTTAATTTTTTGCGTTGATCTACTAAAAAACGGAATTATTGCGGTCAGTAATTGCTCTTCTACCGGTATCGGATGTATTGGAAATCTCGACTTCGCCTCGATCTCCAAAAACATACTTAAATAACTCTAAAATTTCCATCTTTTTTATAATTTTTTTGTATTCTCCACTGTAAACAACTATGTACCTTCTCAGCAACGAGTCCGGTAGGTACGCTTTTACGGCCTAGGACATAACAACGACCTTGACGTCCGGTAGGTATTTCAAAATTGACTATTCATAATTTGTAGGTTGTAAATTAGATAAAAAAATCCATTTTTCCCACTCCCGATATCGTAAATACGAGTAGGTTATTAGGACAATGTTTGTAGGGATGTATGTTTATTTTACTGTCAAGGTATCGGTTTCTATTAGCGACGGGATGTAAGGATTGTCCTTACCTCCCTGTTTGTGAAATACCAACAGTCAGATATTTTAAATTTGTGTAAAATATTTGTTCATTCTTATAATTTATGATTTTGAATTTGATTTCTAACAAATTGTCCTCATTTCATAAATATTTCCATTTAAAAGTTACCATTGACGTGTCAAATATGACAGATGACAGCGTTTTCTTTCTTAAAATTTCCATGGAATACTAAGATTCTTTTTTTAATGCATTCATTGAAATATCTGGCAGTGAAAATGCTCGGGCGCAAAATCGTCCTCGATTGGTAAATGGTACCTACATCCCTTATAGCATAAATAACAATAATAAATTTTACCTTAACAACGTATCACAGCAAACTTGTTCAAAACTAAAACGACACTTTGATTAAATAATAATTATTCAATGATTTTGATTTCAAAATAGTTGTTGAGTATACAGAAAATTTTTATGCGTTACACGGTCACTCTAGTACACGTGTCTCGAAAATTTGTATTTTTGTACATCCTTAGTTTAAGGCAAATATCGGTAATGATAATGACATATTCGTACCTTAAAATTTTTAGGCAGTAAAACACATGTAATTAAAAATAAAAACATTTTAGCAGTTAAAAATCAAAATAAGTTAAAACATTGGTTTTGTCAACATGACATAGTTCTTGTCAAAATGACATGCGCACACAAATCAGCTGATTCTGAGCACGTCAAGGTCCCTCGTCACGTGTCTGCTCGCGACCTATTATAGCCGAAATTCGAGTCGTTAAATACTACGATGGATTTTGCGGTCGTTATGGATAACGAATGTTTTGAATAAAAAAAATTCTATATACAGGCGTTTTGAATATAACGAAGAGTTACCCTTGTTACGGACTGTTATGAATACAGGCATAAGTGCGATAAGTGCCATAGGGTTTCATTATTTCATCCGTCTCCGTTAAAAAAAGTGCACTTTTTCACACTTTTATTGTCGTATAAACCCATTTTAATGAAAAAGGAGCACATTTTAACACGTAAAAAATATAATTTATTTATGTAAATTTATGTTTACGAATCTCTGATATATTAATGTCACTTCAGTGATTTGGTACCTTGAAGAAGGTATACTGGAAGAATATGCTGGATAGTATGATTGAGATTTCGAATCTAATTTGCACCACAGTCAAGAAACTTAACTGCAAAATAAATTAAATTTACAAATGCACACATACTTACAATATAGGTATTTGAATTATATATTTATACTAATAATATTTATAAATTTGCCATGATTTGACATATGTCAAAATTTAATAGGTATAATAAAGTTAGCATTGAATTATTTTTTTTATGAAACCAGACAAATATATTGCAAAGTCTTGTAATAAATTATAATTCAAAAATCAATAAAAATAAAAGATATACGACTTTAAATAATAATTACAAAACTAATTATCCTGTTTAAAAAGTTCTAACTATGGTTTAAATTTAACTTCGAAGGATGCAAATCAAAGTTCACTACCCTAATAAAACTAGAATAAATTTAACGTCTATTTAACCTCATTAACAACCATTTAACCTCCTGTTTAATGTTCACATATGCTAATATAACATCATTCAGTTTATCATTATATTTTTTAAATTACATGTTAAGAGCTAACCATTCATTTAACATATAAAGGTTGTAATAAAAATGTCTTCCTCCTGTTAATAGCAGATTTAGATTCCGGATGCTATAGGTGACATTTCCAATTTAAATGTGAACTTTACCAGCAGGAGAAAAAAATACGAGAATCCCCGACGGATTTAAAGATTAATAATAAATCAGAACAAATGAAAAAATATTGATTGCTGTCAGATTTTTCTGTTCGCGTCACAAGTTTTAATTACGAACAAAAATGGCGACTACTCTTTCAAACCGCACAAAAGTGACCCCTGTGGTTCTCCTTCCACGATAGCTTTGAGAGACGTTGGTATGCTAAACATATTACAATAAAAACTCTGATGTGGCCAGCACATTACCTTCCGTTAGTTCTATGTATTTTATATAAATTCCATATAGACAGGTTCTTGCGAAAGATTCTATATTTCCAGTACATTACCACACATTACCTTCCCTCAGTTCTATGTATTTTGTACAAATTTCATACAGAAAGTTTCTTAGAATTGAGTATATATTTGCAGTAAAATTATAACACAAACATATCAATCGCATTTGACATTGACATCTGTATATCAGAATTTTTTAAATTATATTAGCTGTTTCCAATGTTAATGCATAGCTGGCTGCTGTATCAGAATTTTTTAAATTATATTAGCTGTTTCCAGTGTTATTGCATAGCTGGCTGCTTTATGAAATTTAATTTCTTTATAATTTTTTAACTCAATATCCATTGAATATAAAGTATAGAGAGAATAAAATATTTTTTAATATTTATAATAACATTAAATGTGAAAAAATGATATTTAACAGCGTTTTTCAAGAAAAACTATACTTCCGGTCGACCAATTATAACCAAACTCTAATCAGCTCTTCATATGGATCTAACGAAGAGGAATACGAAAGAATTATAATTTTTAGAATAGGGGATTCCACTTTTTTATTATTTCATCATAAAGTATAAGTAAAACTAAGACTATTGGTGAAAATCCGGTAAAAGATTCCTATTAATAAGCGAGTTATGGTCCCCCGAAGTTTGAAAATATAAATGTGACGTCACGAATATAAGTTTTTATATAAAACTGTTTTCTTCGTGGCTCTAAAATGTTCTTCAAATGTATGCTATTTTTAAATTATATTTATAAAAAACAAATTAATATTGTAATACTGTACAAGTTTACATGCTTTATAACAAGTGTATCAAAATTAATAAGTTTAATGCAAGAAATTTATATTCAAATAAAAACTGTTTGAGATTTGCAGTACGTGTCCGCTATTTGAATTTATCTACTTCCATTGGTAGTAGACTCCACCCCCTAACTCGGTATTCGTTATATATTTACAGGTGGTCTTTGAGTCGCCAATCAAAATAATATATATGGATTTCATATGAGTGGCGAGCTGCTAAAACAAAAACCCCCTTATTTCCGAAGTATTTCAATTATATCATTTTATTTCTTTATTAATATTCATTATTAAGCATCTAGTTTCACTATTTCTTATTAATTCCTCTTAATTCGATTGAGCTGTAATCCCCTATTATAGTGTTGGAGTTATCGTCGGAGAAAAAATTGTCACACACACACACACACACACACACACACACACACACACTCACACACACACACACACACGCACACACACACAGACATACACATACCACCTGGGTCATATAACATTTTTTGATCATAATGACCCCCGGAATATATGGTATAAGTTTGTCGGTCGAGTCGCGGAACACGCTGTATAAGAAGATTGTAAAGAAAAACTGTTAAAAGCTTCATGTAAAGTACCAGAATGATCTACGAATATTACATAACTATACTAAAAACTAATCAAATCTTTACATATTATGAAGAAATATTATTTACCTTAAAGTATAAGAAATTGGAATTGTATATTGAAACTATTACACAAAAAAAATCGCTACACATACGAAAACAAACTGATGTTCGAAGTTCAAACCCAAAGACTGACAGACATCACTATAAAAATATTAAAATCGTACTTCTTCTAGGAACCAGAAAGATAAGGACAAAATAAGCTTACTTTAAATAAGTGGGAGGTGAAATAATTTACATTTGTTTGACATAGATTAGATTTTTGCGCATATTAACTAAAACAAATAAAATTCTCTACACTGCATAAATAATTCCTTCTCATTATACTAATACGATACACATATGACACTGAAAATTATGTATTTAATTACGCATTTAAAACATGTATTGTTAAATCAGTATTTTTCATTTAATTGTACCAGAAAATTACAGATTACATTTGAAATTTTGTGTAAGTGAAATTTTACACTTGTTTTGCAAGTATGACAGCATTATATTAATTAAGATTACGAAGCATGGAATAATAAAATGAAAATTATTCATTATTAATAAATTACATATTTTTACATAACATGAAAATATAGTGCATATTTGCAAAAGGTAGGAACTGCAGGTGTTACTGGAGCCGAACATAGGACATGTAAAATCATACTTTCGTGATTTCATGCTTCCGTAATTATTTTACGTAAAGAAGCTTCAAAGTTGTAGAGCTTAAAATTTTGCATCAGATTCAACTAGCAAAATCAATTATTTCGTATGCTCTGTAACAGCAGAAATTAAGTATGAAAATCACGTCAAAAATAGCAATACCCATGGAATGTAACAAAAAAAAAACAAATATGTAACGATTTATCTGTAAAGTGAAAAATTACCAATTGGGTCCTTAAACGAAACGTCAGAGATAATTTGCATCGTAGACAAAAAAAAATCATGATTCATTCAAAAAAATCAAAAATCATTTATTAAAAAAAAAACAAATAAATCATGATTTTTAAAAAAACATTTTTTTTCTATCACAATAAATTAGATATGGTATATTTTCAGAATGAGCGAAAAACGAGTTTTAGCCTGTAGCTCAGAAACAAAAGAAGATTGAAAATTCCTGTGCTCACTATTAAATTTTTCTCGAAAAGTTGACCCTGCAATGTGCAAACGGTTTTGCTCTATAATTAATAGATATATCTTAAAAAACATAGAAAATTAGACATCCTGTACAAAGCAAATTGGCACACCCAACAATGGGTAATATGTCGTGATGATATATATATATATATATATATATATATATATATATATATATATATATATATATATATATATATTTACAGTTGTTTATAACTTTACTGTAATATTTACAAACAAATAATTATTGAAGGGGTAAAAATACGCCTAAGGAAATGTAATTTTAACTTTGTTACATGGACAAAGTGCCAGTAAAATTATGAAGAAAATTTACCTGAATTTCTTGACACAACTAGTTGTAGTTATTTTGGACTTGGTCCTAAAAATACTTTAAATCAATGTTGCATATGAAATCACCTAGTACACACGTTCGTTTCATAACTACAACGAAACTAGCATTTCTACTCACGAATCAACGACAGAGAAAGTAAATTTATCTTACGTCAAAAAGGTCGACAAGTATAACAAAAAGTTTGTGTTTTTCCCGTAGAATTCGATTCGCGACTGAGGGTGCTAACTGTGGTATATAATAATAAAATCTGATGTGGCCAGCACATAACCTCTCGCCAGATATTATACATGATTGTACGCATAAAACGAAAAAAATTTTAAATACAAATACATATATTCATGTCTCACTACAAAATAATTCTCACATATATTTGCAAAATCTATGGGATATTTTAATATAAATTATGTACAATACATACATTTTCTTTATATTCAATATCCTGAAATTTTCTTTTTCTACTTTCCTTTTCTTTTTCGTTATATTCGTCATTTTTTTCCAAATTCCTTTTATATTCTTTTTTCACGTATATTCTTTTGCGTTGTTGACTTTTTAATTTTCATAATCTTCATAATGATGTACAAATATTTTTGACAGTGGCATACAAATATTTTTGACAGTGACATTTATGTGTCAATTACCTTGAAATATGTGAATTTTCACATCAAATTATTTTATATGCATTTCTTTATCTCTAAATCTATAGAATATATAATAATAAATTTATATTTTTCGAATAAAGAATTTAACGTTCTTTAATATAATTATTTACATAAATTTTCGATAAATAATATTTAGATGGTTTTTTTCTTGTAACTACTACTTCCGGTTGTCCAATTGTTACCAAAACTTAATCAACTCTTCCCATTATTGTTAGATTGAGGAATCCGTAGTTAAAAATGTCTTAAGTCTTATAGTATTTGAGAAATCGTGGATCCCAACATCCACACACACACACACACACACACGCACGCACGCACGCACACACACACACACACACACACACACACGCACGCACGCCCACACACACACGCACGCATATGCACGCATGCAAGCACGCACGCACGCACGCACACACACACACATCTGGATATGCGATTTTTAGCATGAATTCAATAGCTCTCTTAGCGAGAGGTAAAAACCGGACCGATATTTGACTTTTTATGAAACCGTAAAACCGATACAAAAAATAAATTCGTCTGTAACCGAAAACATAACCGAACCGAACTAATATCGGTACTAAAACCGTAAATTTAAAAATAGGTATTTTTTATTAACCTACATCTTTTTCGTGGAAATACTGTGCATGCCTTCGAAATCATAAAAAAGTAGTTTCTTATCTAAAAAAAATTAAGGCATTTTACTCCATTTTTCAATTATTTTTTGCAATTATAATAAAAAAATTACTTATTTGTTAATATTTTTTTATCAATAACAGATTTAATATTAAAACTTAAAATTAAAATATTAATAATTTACGAAACGTATTTAATTTTTGTTGCAAAAATAAACTTAAGAAATTTAATGTGAAAACTTTAACTCATAGTTACTTTTTGAACCACGAATTTTATTTTTAAATCACACCTTAAAATAAAAGTTCTTACCTAACTTTATACTTTTACTTAAAATAATTACTTACAGATTCGTTTCAAAATTTAAATTCCGGAGAAGCCGAATATATCTATTAGTACTAGTTGTTAGTGAAACGTGGAATAAAAATGTTATTACATTACGAAATAGCTACTAAAGGTATTTCATGTTGCAAAAACTAAAAGCTAAACTAATTTTTCATTTAAACCGAAACCAAAAAGAACCGAAACCGTAACGAAAACGAAACTTATTTGTTTTAGTAACCGAAACGAAAACCGATATATTTTCAAAAAAACCGAAATTCATAACCGAAACCGATTTTTTATTAAAGTAAAAACCGTTAACCGTAACCGAACCCCAACATTTTTCGGTTCGAGTCCCTGGTTACAAAAATATTTATTTGCAATTTAGTGAATATTCAGATTTTCCCTATTGGATAAATGAATGAACCGTTCCTTCGAAATGTCGTGTTGTCGGTGATACAATAAAATATTTATCATCTGTATCGCATTTTCGACAACTCACGAAGGCAGAACAAGAGACGGCTAAGCACGCACGCCATCGCCATCTAGATTAAAATTCATTTTCCTGCAGGTGAATCACACATTAGTAGCCCTCGCGATAAAACAGACAAATTTTGCGATATAGGCCCGTATTATTTCGGGGGACCTAGCGTGTTTCACTTACGAAATCGCCAGTGGAGAAAAAAACTAATGTAATATACGAGGTCCAAGCTAGAATTAAGACACATGATTCACATTTTTTGGAATTTTTATAAAATCATGTTCAAACTAAGTTTTTTTTCCTAAAAAATTATGATCGAGAGTGATAGAACAAAAGAATGACGAGAAAAAATATCTCTAGCTAGGATAAATGGATTGATATTTTCAATAATTTAAAAAAGTTGTAGAATTCAATTTTTAAAATAATCAAACTATTCTTAAAGAATCTGATGTGGCCATTACATTAGCGTCCGGCATTTCTATGTATTTTGTACAATTCCATGTAGAAAGTTTCTTGCAAAAGATTCTATATTTCTTGCACATTACCTCCCGGCAGTTGTATGTATTTTATACAAATTTCATACCGAAAATTTCTAGCAAAAGATCCTATATTGCCAGTAAAATTAAAACACAAACATATACTATATCAATTGCATTTGATACTGACATTTTTCAATCAGAAATTTGTTAATGTAGCTGTTTCCATAATTATAGAATAGCTGCCTAATTTATGAAATTTAATTTCTTTATAATTTTCAACTCCATAACCATTTAATATGAAGTCCCTATAAAATGTAGTCAAATCGCGTAAAGAATAAAGTTAATATTTATAATAATATTAAATTGGAACCAATGAGCTCTTCATATGGATTTAACGAAGAGGAATACGAAAGAATTATAAATTTTGGGATTGTAGTATTAGAGTTATCGAAGGAGAAATTTTTGACACCCACACACACGCACACACACACACACACACACACACACACACACATATATATATATATATATATATATATATATATATATATATATATATATATATATATATATATATTAGGATGTTCCATTTAAGTGCTACAGTATTGCTATCTCGAGAAGTATAAGAGATACGAAGTCGGTTAAATTACCTAACGATTTCAATTTTATAAGACTACTTTAATGAGCGAAACAAGAATTTTTTAGACCAGTGGTTCTCAAAATACGGAATACTACTTTCTTATTTTAAATGGCAACCTATTTTTTTTATTTGCTTATTCGATTCAGTATTTTTTTCTAAATTCAACGATATCCATATGTAATACTCTATTATTACAAAATATCTGAGAAAAATGCAAAATTAATAATGTGTCATTTTTATTTAAATATGACTATACAAAGAGCGCTATGGAAAAAATAAATTAATCAATAAAACAATTGTTAATATTATTTATGTATTTTATCTTGTTTAAATAATAATTATTTACAACTTAAAGAAAATTATAAAAGTTTTTGCAATTATTTCTTCATTTGATTTATTTGTTTTTTCCATTAAACATTTTGAATTTTACATTTTTCTCAAAATTTTTGTAATAATAGAGTATTACATATGAATATCGTTGAATTCAGAAAAAAAATACTGAGTCGATTAAGCTAATAAAAAAGGTAGGTTCTAATTTAAAATAAAAAAATCTGATGTGGCCAGCACATTACCTTCCGTCAGTTCTATGTATTTTGTATAAAGGTCATACAGAAAGTTCCTTGAAAAAGATTATATTTCTTGTACATTACCTTAAGACAGTTGTATGTATTGTAAACAAATTCCAAACAGAAAGTTTCTAACAAAAGATCCTATATTTCCAGTAAAATTATAACATAAACATACTGTCAACTGCACTTGACACTGACACCTTTCAATCAGAATTTTCTATTTTCTTAATGTAGCAGCTTTTTCCTGAGTTATAGCAAAGCTGACTAATATACATGATATTTAATGTCTTTATAATTTTTTAACTCTATGTCCATTCAATATGAAGTATAAAATGCATTCAAATCGTATAGAAAATAAATAATTCTTTAATATTTATAATAACATTAAATGTGAAAAAATTATATTTAACATCGTTTTTTCAAGAAAAACTGTTAAAATCTTCAAATGAGGGTATTTCCGGTTGACCAATTATAACCAAAATCTAATCAGCTCTTCACATGGCTGTACCGAAGAGGAATACGAAAGAATTATAATTTTTGGAATTGTAGTATTAGAGTTATCGCATTAGAAAATTTTGTCACACACAGACACACACACACACACACACACACATACATACACACACACACACATACAGACATCATCGTAAAAATAGTAAAATCGTATTCTAGGGACTCTAAAACGTGCTTATTCATCAAAAACTCACCACCGAATTTTTTGACCAAAGACAATACCTTCCTTACCTAAAGGTGACGGAAGGTAAAAAGTTGGGTTCCATATTTTGAGAATCACTGGTTAAGAAAATTTTTTGTTCTATTCATTTTAATAGTCATACAATTTAGAAATTGTTTGCTAATTTAACGAACTTCGTATCTCTTATACTTCTCGAGACAGCAATAATATATATATATATATATATATATATATATATATATATATATATATATATATATATATATATATATATATATATATATATAATTTAATATTTAAATTAAGGTGTACCACAATTACTACGTGTAACGAATTTATGTTTGATAAATTGGTCATTTATATAATGAAGAATATTTTTAAAAAAATTAGTACTAGAACCAGGGCCACCATATATATATATATATATATATATATATATATATATATATATATATATATATATATATATATATATATATATATATATATACACATACTAATTAACGTGTCCTCTAAAAAACTGATGTCCTGGTTCGGATGTTTCAAAATATGGTGGCCCTGGTTCTAGTACTAATTTTTTTTAAAATATTCTTCGTTATATAAATGACCAATTTATCAAACATAAATTCGTTACACGTAGTAATTGTTGTACACCTTAATTTAAATATCGGAAGATTAGCATTCGCAGATAACACACAAATTGCACAATTTATATAAAAAAGCTAAAACACATCCTTTTACATTTTGACGTAATAGGAAAACAGGGTAAAACAATTAAGATAAGAGATAGTTTCACACTATTGGTAAAGCGAATGTAATACACAGAATTTATAATATTCAATAGAAGTTCGCTTATGCTTATAGGCACTGACACTGACAATGAGATTTAAGAAACTAAGTGCAAAATGCTGTACTTTAATTTGCAATGTTCATAATAAATGCATTTCAAAACAGTCACATAAATTACTTTAAATTGACATTTATGAATAAAACTATAGAATAATATTTTATAACGTATTTCCTTCCTTGTATTGATTTGATATTTTATATTTTCAAATGAATTTTTTTATTAATGTATTATTTATATTTTAAAATTTAGAAATAATATGATTGATTAATTTCAAAATAATTGGATTATACTTCATTTCACGTAAGAAAATAGTGATGGGTGCAACTTGATCTTCCCATCACTAACTTCTTCCGTGAAATAAAATATAGAATTTTTTATACAGGGTGTTAAAAAATGGTGGGCTGACTATACACAGAAAACGGAGTTGTTTAATTGAAATTAATTATCACGTATACTCTACCCGTTTTAACTATAGAGCGTTGGGTGAGATAGGGCGTAAGATTGTAGTTCTCTGATTGGTTCAAACGTGAACCAAGTTTACACAGCAAAATAAAAAACGCGAAATTAAAATATACTTGACAACTGTATCAATTATTTTGATTTATGTTACGCCGTCTGACAAAATAAATAAAAGTCAACAAAGTCAATAGTACACGATTTATTACGTATTATTAATTTCTGTTCAGTTCTGTTTGTTAATTTTGGCCATCCTTGAATCCATTCTGACTAATTTCGTCGTGACGTCTGTACGTACGTATCTCGCATAATTAAAAAACTGTAAGCCGTAGAAAGTTGAAATTTTGTATTTATGACTTCTATAACATCTAGTTGTGCACCTCCCATTTTGGTCATAACATAATTTCCAGAAATGGTACTTTATTTGAAGCCTATAATAGATTTTAATGAAAAACTATATTAAAATATAATCCAAAACTTTTCAAATTTAGTATATAAGACTTTTATATCAATTGGAATAACATAGCAGAATTTGGTTAAAACAGGCTAACCGGAAGTGATATATTACCTGAAGTTGTTAACAGTTTTTCTTGAATAAAATGGTTTTATTTTGATTTTAGAAATAAATGCTTCAAATAAGAGTCTTAGAGAATTAAATTCTGCGTCTAGCACATCAAGTATTATTAAATTAGCCCTTTGTATAAGCGAGATATTTAAATTTAAAAGTTATATACTGTTACTTTTTATGGGGTCTCGTGGCCGCGTGCCTGAGTGTCTGGTCGCGAATCTGGGGAACCGGGTTCGATCCTGACCGGCGCCAAATATTTCAAATTTTAAATGGCACAAAATTGACCCCTGTGGTGCACTCTCCACGCCAACAATGAGTGCCCGTGAGGTGACGCCTGGTAAACGCCCACACGGTACCAATATGTCATCATCATTACCGAATTCTGTGTACAAAACAGATTGGCACACCCAGCAATGGGTAATATGCCGTGATGATATATTTATTTATTTATTTATATACTGTTTGGTTTTTGTAATGAAGCTTGCTATGGATTAGGACAAAAAATAACAAAAAAATAAAAAATAGATGCTAATGTCAAATTACGTCAAATACGTGCAATTTTATAATTGAGTCTATACTTCATATTAGTCTTGCGTACAAGGAAGTCGTGTGGTGTCCACATCAGATTTTTTTAATAATTATTTTGCGAGATATTTGACTTTTATTGTCAGTGTCACTATGACGTCACATTAGTGCTACCTAGAGCTTGTGCGAGAGAAAGATAAAGCAATACGTGTCGCCGTGACGTCACCTTGAATTACTACGAATTGCTTCAAAATTAAAAGACCTTTCATTCTCGTAAAAAATTAGAGTGCAGGATCCCATTATTCAATCCTTTAAAATGAATACAAAGTTTCTCCACGTAAGAGCCAGAACAATACAAACAATACAAGAATTGCCCCCTGTGCCCCCTCGCTGGATCCGCCACTGTTTCTGTTATCTTTTTGAATAAAAAACTGAAAAATCTTAAGTAGCTGTATCTAAGCAACAAACCATTTCAGGACATTATGTTTATATAAACCTTTCTGTTACACCCTGTATGTATAAAATGGTGTGTTAATAAATTTCTGCATGCAAAATATGGGCAAATATTTTCTAGTATTTAAGGTAAAAGTTGTTTGTTAAATTTTACGTGTAGATCAAGAAATTATTATTTTTAATTTTGTTTTTCAGCTATTTCATTGTAACAAAAAATAGTATATTCATACGTAATATAACAGGTGATATAATTATCATCGATGATATTCTCGAGTGAAACCGAGTTGCAGATTGTGATGTGCTACTTCGGTTTCACGAGCAATATCTTTGATTATTAATCATATCACGAGCTTATATTTAATGAGAGAATATAATGAATTTTTGTGACTCATTGAGTGTGCTGCTAACCTAACTTTTAATATATTGTATTACAAAATGGTTAATTTGACAATTGCCTTATTATTTTCATCAACCCAACGATTATAGCACATTTCTATACTCAAAATTAACTGTCATGTCAAATAAAGAAAACAGTTGTAAAATGAAAATAAAAATTATGTCAAACTCATCAGATTATTTATTTATATCAATATGTAACTATAACAATATATATATATATATATATATATATATATATATATATATATATATATATATATATATATATACAGGATGTTAATTAAAAAGCGGGCCATAGGCGTTTAACATGGGAAATCAGTTTTTCCTTGCGCAAAAGTTCCCAATTAATTTTAGACAAAAGTGTTGCAAATAAAAATTGTAGATAATTATATTATACACCAGCATCACTAAACAGATTTTATTTTGCATGTTTAGTAACCTGTAAAATCCGAATTGAAATACTATAAATATTGCTCATTTGTAGTGATAGCCATGGAATTTAAACAAAATTACAAAGAAATGCATATCATTTGAACTGTCAGAAATTCGATTTTCAAATAAAAATTACTGATAATAATCTATCCTAAGTCCTTCAAACTATTTTGTTTTTATAATCTACATCTAAATTATTGCTTAGATTTTATTTATTTTTATTTTATAACCTGCAAAATCGAAATTCTGACAATTCAAACGATATGCATTTCTTCGTAATTTTGTTTAAATTTCATAGCTATCACTACAAATGAGTAATATTTATAAAATTTCAAATTGGATTTTACAGGTTACTAAACATGCAAAATAAAATCTGATCAGTGATGCTAGTGTAGAATTGAATTCTCTATAACATTTATTTGAAACATTTTTGTTTAAAATTAAATGGGAAGTTTTGCGCTAGGAAAAACTGATTTCCCATGTTAAACGCCTATGGCCCGCTTTTTAATTAACACCCTGTATATATATATATATATATATATATATATATATATATATATATATATCATATAATATATAACAAATCGTAGGAGGCAAATTAAATTAAATTTAGTAACGAATATAAATAAGGTGATAATTTCTTTGTTTTTTATCATCGCTGTGATAGACATGTAACTAGGGAGATTCTGAATGTTGATTGGCGGAAAACATGTCACGTGATTCATGAATTATATTCTCAATATGATAAAACTTTTATTATAAGCCATTTTTTTCTATTGCTTATAATAAGTAACCCTGTATGAAACATTTAAAATGTGAATTATTTTAATATTTTAAAACTGTTGGGGGTCCTTAGTAAAAGTTTCAAACTGTTCTCACCTAATTCAAAATAGGTGAGAAGTATTTAAAAAGAACCGTTTACTGTAATAAAAACATAATTTAAGATAGCTAAAAAGAGAATAATTAAAATAATAATAGAATTGGGCAAAATCTAATTTGCTAGCTTCATCAAATTTTTTTGTTGCAAAAAGTATTACCGTTATCTCCATCTACCCGAAACTACTTTGAAGTTTTATTTACCAGTTCATTATTTACTTAATACGATTTTATTTCTGAAAGATAATGAACACAATTTGTCAACAATTGTACTGCAATTACTGTTGTTATCTGTTTGTCATTGTTGCGCATCTATTTGCGTTGTAATGTCACATCTATACAGTTTCATCTATAACATTACATTAAACATTAAGTAAATCTTTTGATTGGATCTACCTAATGGTATTGAATACTAAAGCAAATAGTAAAGTAATCAGTATTTTCTGATACAGAGAATTGTATATAAATGCCTTATATTTTTATTGTGAATTCTGAATATAATCAATATGTATGTATACAAAAGAATTTTATTTGTGTAATAATTTTGTACGGTTACAATATATTTTATCACTTTCGTCAATTATAAATAAGGTAGGTGGGTATTATTGTCTTAAGTTGAAAAATTTTATGGTTGGCTTTAATAAATAAGTCTATAGAAAAAGATTTTATTATTTTTTTAACTCCAATACTGCAATTAAAAAATATTCGTATTCCATACTACATTGTATGATTTTAGAATTTTATTGTTGTCTTCTACTGAGTTCTAAAGTAACCTCTTTTAGACAAAGACAACAAGCTCGAAGAGAGAGATAGTTAAGTATTACCATGACCTCTTAGATATAATTTAAAACAATATTTAAATGAATTAGATAATTTTGTGTTTTGGTATTATTAGATTCCAACAAAAGTTCAGAACCGTTCAGAACTTTACATGAGTTTGCGTAAAGTCATTTTACCGTCCCAACAAGACGATGTAAAAATTCAGAACATAGTGCAGTGTTCCAAGAACGAGTGAATTGTGTTCCGAACTGATTCTACACCGTTCTTAAAGTTCCAGGATTTTACAAGAATTTTCAATTCTGAATCAGTTTAACGTGCTATCTAGCCTGACTTATTTTATTTTTGTTATTAGTAAATTATATTAGTGATATTCCGGGATTTTAAAGCGAAAGAGATGATGATGATGAAGAATTCTTGAATGATATTGAAATAAGGCAATAAAAATTACCTACGCATGATAGTGCCTCAATATAGTGATTGAATTTTTTTGGAAAGTTTTATATTTTGTGACTACTATTCAAAAAATTATAATTCTTTCGTATTCCTTTTCTTTATATCCATGTGAAGAAATGATGAGATTTTGGTTATAAATGGTCAACCGGAAGTATCCTTATTTTAAGATTTTAACAGTTTTTCTTGAAAAAACACTGTTGTGTATCATTTTTCCACAAATATTAAAGAATATTTTATTCTCTATACGATTTGACTGCATTTTATATTTCATATTAAATGGATATAGAGTTAAAAAATTATAAAGAAATTAAATTTCATAAATTAGCCGGCTATGCTATAAGTATGGAAACAACTACTATATTAAGAAAATTCTGATTTAAAGAGGTCAGTGTCAAGTGCAACTGACAGAAAATGTTTGTGTTATAATTTTACTGGAAATATAGGATCTTTTACTAGAAACTTTCTGTATGGAATATGTATAAAATGCATACAACTGCCGGAAGGTGATGTACAAGAAATAGAAATCTTTTGTAATGAACTTTCTGTGTGACATTTGTACAAAATACATAGAACTGACGGAAGGTAAAGTGCTGGCCACATCAGATTTTTTAGAATTTGTCATCAGCCAACCAATCAATGTTATAACCAACTGATCACTCATACAGATGTCTAACACCACAGCGAAATAGATGAAATCTCGTTTGAAGATTGTATATACAATTAACGAAAGATAATAATATTTTTTGTATAAGTATTATATTTACCGTAGGTAAGTAAGTTTTAATAACTTTTCTATTCAAATTATTTACGCATTTTCTACAGTAAATGTCTATTGATTTAAATAATCGCAATACACAATATGCACGCATAAAACATATTTGCATATAATATATGCTCATTTTTCTAAGAAAGTAACCAGTTAATTTTAAAGTTTTTATCACTATCAGCACAGCAATTCTGACATAAATCTGATTTATTTATTCCATTGTTTTCTGTATATTTTTAATTTTCTTATAACAAGCGTAATTATTTTCCTGAGATGAACTGCATAAGATAAATATTTATTTAGAGACAATTTATCTTATGACCTTAACATAAATTAAACAGTTGTAAATGCGTCTGCAAAATATTAACCGAGATTATATTGGTATATGATTGAAATACTCGCGAAGTGAAAAGAAAACTTTTTATCGTGGAAAAACCTTTGTTTATTTAAATTATAAATGTAATTTACTTGCAAATTATGGTGAAATTCAAATTATATTGTATCTAAAATTGTAACATTTCTTCCTTTTCATAAAATAAATAGTCACATTCTAAGAGATCTAACTGCCATTTTTATGTTAAAGTTATTCAACAAAATGTATTTTGCACGAAACAATAGATCTTTAAAATTTATCAGCTATCTCTTTCTATCGCTGCAAATAGTAAGTAAAATGGCGCAAAAAACTGCCAGTTGGGTTGCCAAGACGTCAAAAATATTGCAGTCACTAAAATACCTGTATTCTCGGTGAAAATTTGCATCGTTAGACATTTTAGCTTCAATAAAAGCTTTTGTAACTTCTTTCGAGAAGTTTTTTAGATTATTAAATGCCATAGATCGGCATTGCGCATATTTTCTATCTCTTTAAATTGAAAATGTATATTATCAATAGCTCCAATTTTTTCTTTTATTAATATTCTTATCTATTTTGCTTAAATACATGTTAAACACTTACGAACCTGTAGTCCAGATATGAGACAAAATATTATAGTATTTATTTATTTTGTAATATTTAAAACGGAAGTTTAATTTGGTAAACTGTTCGTGGCTTCACCGGGTTTTAAACCCAGGACCTCTCTGTATGTCTAATAAGATCCTGGGTTCAAATCCCGGTGAAGACTACGAATTTATCACAAAAATCAGAACATAGTGCAACATATCACGTGACCACACTGAACGAGTTCTGCTCTCATCCGGTGGCAGTGCAGTTTAAGCTGAAAACGATTTTGTTTATCCGCCATATTTGCACTGACACTATTGCACTTGCCTAGGGAGTCAGTGCACAAAAGTTGCACTGAGCCAGTGCACGGTGCAACTTTTGCCAAAGCTGAAAACACATCAGCTGACTAAATTTTGCACTCAATGACAAACTGACAACACTCAGTGCAAAAAAAGTGCGCACTCGACTTAAGATAAGATGAAAACGCTATTAATTTCTTTATAATTTTTTATCTCTATATCCTTTGAAAATGAAGTATAAAATGCAATCAAATCGTATAGAGAATAAAATATTTTTTTAATATTTATAATAATATTAAATGTGAAAAAATGTTATTTTTCTATTTCGGTTTTCGTATCAGTCTAAAGCATTGTTTATCAATGAAAACGCATCGTTTAGAAGATCTATAAGCACACTATTTGGCCATAGCTACCTATATAGGTAAAATTTTTATTAATTGGCCAGAAAAAATTAATGAAATTTTAATATTTAAATTACCGCCATGTATGACGTAGAATTGCGCCGAACCAATGAATGGCCGTAAAGCAATAACATCGGTACATCAAATAGCAACGGCATGTGCGTGTAATTTAAACATGGCACAACATCTGTTTGAAGTCTGAATAATAGTTTGGAGGTTAATATTTTCGTTTGTCATTTTTATCTTGTACGAGTATAAGCTAATTAAAACTCGCACTCGCTCGCCATCTACAAGTTACATTCTTAAATATGCACCCCTTTCTCCAGTTCTTAATAATGACATCAAAGAAGATCTTCTTTCTTAATTTATTAAAAAACATATTTTTTAAAAAATAAAATTTATATTTTTACATACTTTTTAACTTTACTTTAGGTATTTAGTGCTAGATACCAGATTTTCAGTACCACGCAAGTAGCGTATAGTTTACTATTTGCCAAAATTTATTTCGTTTTCAAAGGGCCTCAATGGTTTATGGTTTGAAATTTTCATATTTTATATTTTAAGCCAAAACACGACAGGAGGTTCTGCGGGAGGTAAAATTCGATTTATTTTTTCGAAAATCCTTGTTTCAGAGATATTAAGCAATTACTATGTTTACATGCAGTTTTGAAAATGGTTTCAGTTTTCAGTCAAAATTATGCAAAAGTGTTTACATGCACTTTTCAAAACAAGTTTTCAAATTTATTTGAAATCAATTTCGGCGCAGGCGCATTTAGCTAATGTAAGTGACAGATCCTCTTCACTCCAAATACTTCGTTTTGCTATTATTCCAATTATTTTTTATACTTCGTACCACTACGCACTAAAACTACACAACTGTCAGTATATTTGAAGGTTAGTAACACAAAGCGACAGAAACGTTATGCTCTGTACGCATGCGCAGTATCGAAACTGAATTTTAAGTGTTTACATGAGTAGTTTCGAAACTAGTTTTCAAGTCCAACCCATGAATTTTAGTTTTGGTTTGAGATAATTCAAAACCGTTTTGACACTGTATACATGGCGTTTTCAAAACTAAAAACGGTTTCAAAACTGCATGTAAACTCAGTGAATATCTATTTCTTGCCAAAATTTATTTCGTTTTCAAAGGGCCTTAATGGTTTGAACTTTGATATGTTATATTTTAAGCCAAAACACGACTTGTCCTTTGTAAAACTTGGACTCGTACGTTAAAAGATTGCCATATGATACTTGTGTTTTATGTACTATTAACAGCGATTTTCAAGAAGAACTGTTAAAATACGCAAAAATTATAATTTTTGGAAAGGTGGTATATTGGAGTTATGCGATATTTTGTGGAACAAGTTCGTAAAGCTGACGTTTTTAATATTACATTATAACTTTTAAAATAGTATAGCACAGTTTGCGACACGAGTCTCAGAGAAGTGTATGCTAAACTTTCCAACAAATTACGTCTTTACGCACTTGTACCATAAATAACAATAATTTTTTCTTACCTAAAGCTTCCGTTTTTGATAACTGTCTGCTGCCACTGTTAAACCATTTCATCAGAGTTCATTATAAAACATTTCAAGAGCAATGCACTAAAATTTAATGTCGAAATCCCAAATCATTATCTTCAAATGCCTGAGGTGAAAAAACTTGAACAGATCAAGTTCACTGGCACAAGAAAAATAAGAACAGAACGATATTTCGTCACTCGAATAAACGAACCGAAACGTTGTCTTTACGTGAGGAGACAACAAGTAAGAAGCAATTTTGCGTAAAAATTATTTTAAAATTAAACATGATGATGTAGTCCAGGCATTGTGGAAACAGCCTTCGAAGATTCCGTAAAAAATTACACGAAAAATACGTGAAGATGATGAGTTATGAATCATTTGCGATTACCGGTTTCCAGTATGATATCAGTATTGATTCAACTTACAGCGTCTAAATATTTTAGATAGTACTTAAAAATTTAACACACAACTAGCCAAGAAAATTACCTTACATTGTTATTAATAGTCATAAAGTTTTACAAATATGTATAACAATTTTTTTAAATATTAATATTTCACAAATTTTTTAAATGCATATCAGTAGATTTAATGATGAATAAATGTTCATAAAATAGATTAATGTTACAATAAAATATTATAAATAACTGAGAATTACCCATTTTTGGGTGTTCCGGTCTGCTTCTATACTTTAAAAACTCCATACCAAATCAGAAAAATTACTCTGTCGGGCCTAACAATAATAGTATTTTAATTTACGTAACAAGACCTGAAAGTGATACTCTATTGGGTGAACAAGCATATTCCTGGACAAGCCGTAGGCAAGTTTTGGAAGTTTGTGAGCGCAGTATATACACTTTCAGGTCATTTTAGGTATACAATATTTCTTGAAAAAATATATATAAAAAAATCTGATGTGGACAACACACGACTTCCTTGTACGCAAGACCAATATGAAGATGAAGTATAGACCCAATTATAAAATTGAACGTGTTTGACGAAATTTGACATTAACATCTATTTTTACCTTCCGTCACCTTTAGGTAAGGAAGGTATTGTCTTTGGTCAAAAAATTCGGTGGTGAGTTTTTGACGAATAAGCACGTTTTAGGGTCCCTAGAATACGATTTTACTATTTTTACGATGATGTCTGTATGTGTGTGTGTGTGTATGTATGTGTGTGTGTGTGTGTGTGTGTGTGTGTCTGTGTGTGACAAAATTTTCTAATGCGATAACTCTAATACTACAATTCCAAAAATTATAATTCTTTCGTATTCCTCTTCGTTACATCCATGTGAAGAGCTGATTAGATTTTGGTTATAATTGGTCAACCGGAAGTACCCTCATTTGAAGATTTTAACAGTTTTTCTTGAAAAAACGATGTTAAATATCATTTTTTCACATTTAATGTTATTATAAATATTAAAGAATTATTTATTCTCTATACGATTTGAATGCATTTTATACTTCATATTAAATGGATATAGAGTTAAAAAATTATAAAGAAATTAAATATCATATATATTAGTCAGCTTTGCTATAACTCTGGAAACAGCTGCGATACATTAAGAAAATTCTGATTGAAAGGTGTCAGTGTCAAGTGCAGTTGACAGTATGTTTATGTTATAATTTTACTGGAAATATAGGATCTTTTGTTAGAAACTTTCTGTATGGAATTAGTACAAAGTACATACAACTGCCTTAAGGTAATGTACAAGAAATATAATCTTTTGCAAGGAACTTTCTGTATGACATTTATACAAAATACATAGAACTGACGGAAGGTAATGTGCTGGCCACATCAGATTTTTTTATTTTTTTGTTATTTTTAGTCCTAATCCATAGCAAGCTTCATTACAAAAACCAAAAAGTATATAAGTTTTAAATTTACATATCGCGCTTATACAAAGGGCTAATTTAATAATACTTGATGTGCTAGACGCAGAATTTATTTCTCTAAAACTCTTATTTGAAGCATTTATTTCTAAAATCAAAATGAAACCATTTTATTCAAAAAAAAAAACTGTTAACAACTTCAGGTAATATATCACTTCCGGTTAGCCTGTTTTAACCAAAATCTGCTATTTTATTCCAATTGATATGTCTTATATACCAAATTTGAAAAGTTTTGAATTATATTTTTATATAGTTTTTCATTAAAATCTATTATAGGCTTGAAATAAAGTACCATTTCTGGAAATTATGTAATGACCAAAAAGGGAGGTGCACAACTAGATGTTATAGAAGTCCTAAATACAAAATTTCAACTTTCTACGGCTTACCGTTTTTGAGTTATGCGAGATACGTACGTACGTACGTACAGACGTTACGACGAAATTAGTCAGAATGGATTCAGGGATGGTCAAAATGGATATTTCCGTTGAAATCTCGAAACCGAAATTTTTCGCGATTACAATACTTCCTTTACTTCGTACAAGGAAGTAAAAATAGAATAAATAATCCTTGCATTATTTTATTTTTGTTTGCGAGGAAATAAGAAATAAATAAAAAACTGATCGGCATTATTTTTGTTTATTTAATAATATATGCGCTATG
This sequence comes from Harpalus rubripes, assembly GCA_963082715.1. NCBI lineage: Eukaryota > Metazoa > Arthropoda > Insecta > Coleoptera > Carabidae > Harpalus > Harpalus rubripes. The sequence goes on along the minus strand of OY720449.1, from coordinate 13,493,672 downwards.
TGTCGTTTTAATATGAAGTCACTGTTTAAAATTAAATATTTCAAATGCCTGTTTTATTAGAAATGTCACAGTAAACTGCATTTCATTTCTCGTACACCAAAGAATTTCAAATAAGTATAAAAGTTAAATATTGCACATATGTCACTTACACTAATTTTTATAAATGAAAGTGACAGGAAATGAAAGACAATATATATATATTTATTAAACATGAGAGAATTATCGCATAATTGTCATATACATCTAAGTCATTATTATTATGATTATTATTATTATTATTATTATATATTTCTAAATAAATTAGAAATAATTTTCAAATATGTCGTGGTGCGAAAATACCTATACATATTTTTTTCATAATAATAAATATTTCAGAGAAGCTTGAATTTTAATTAAATTTATTTACTCTATCAGAATATCACAAGACCCCCTGGTTTTATCGATAAATTTTTATTTTGCACGAATTGTTTTGCTTAGCAACAAACACGAAAGCAAACTGTTTGGTAAATCCCGACTCCGAAGGAGGAAGGGTTTTACTTAATGTCAGTTTGCTTGAGCGATTTTGCTAAAAAACAAAAAGAATGAGTGCTTAAAAATAAAAGTTTATCTGAGAAAATCAGAGAGGCCGTGTGGTATTTGGTGAGATAAATTCCAAAGACAACGCAAAATGAAACAATTTAATTATTATTTTATTTTTAAACTTGAAATATTAACTAACTATCACACTGACAGTTATAAACAATAACAGCTGTTTATTTACTTGGTAGCGGAAATTTATCGGGGTAACGGAGTTTTATCATGTAATATCATATGTGGAATTTTTTTTGCTGGAAAAATTTTCAGATTGTTACGAGAGCTGGTTGCCCAGCAATTTATTGAGTGGGCATTGACATAAAATCACGAGTTGTCAAACGAGTGATTTTTGATCAATATCACGAGATAAATTAGCAACAGGCTCGAGTAAAGCAATCGGAAAATTTTTCCAGGATAAAATTTAACCACGAATGGTATTCGGATGACTATTTCCAAAATAAAAATCAGGCAATCATTTATATATTTTTCTTCTTGACAATTTTTTCTAATTTTTATTGTGTTTTGAGATGTAAGTTTGCTTTTTCACCGTTTTAAATAGATTCCTGTCCGAATCGACTCGTTTTTAATAAAAACTGATAACACTGAAAATATACACACTTTGGCAGGTACGTAAACAATATGTTTCTAAAACGTCAAAACATTTTCGCTTATAAAAACTCACTTATTTGTAAAAATACGTCATCTTATTGGCTTAAAGCGTGCAATTTTTTTTTGTGAGGGTGTTTTGTCAATAGGAATTTGGTAACTAGGTAGAATCCTGAATTTGAATTGGCTTATAAATTTATGAGTGAAATAGTCAGTATAATACTGTTCCCATTGGTTGAATTTTCAAGTGTTTTGAAACATGATTGGTTAAAAACTAGTCGTTGGAATTTTTTAACTAAAAATTTAATTCAGAACAGTAGTTGATTTTACCTACTGAAATCTTGGTCTTCATAAATTATAATCTACCAGCCATAACTCCTGTAATATTATACAACTGTTTTTTTTTTGTGTGTTATTTATAGTTTTAGAAACCTTCATCTTTAAACTTACGACAAGTATGAAAAATGAATTTTTTAAGTAAAAGTCATATTTCTATTTATAAACTATTCGTATGTAACATATGCGGGACTTTGAATAGAAACATTAGGAAAATATGTAAAATTTCTAAATATTCACTTTCACACTATATGATAGTAATAAAATAATAATAACATTATTGGTGATATTAATAACTTTCAGAAAGAAAATTTTTAATTTGCAGCTTGCAGTTTTAGGATCGCTTTCATAAACGTTCAGTTAAATTTACTTCCTTATTAAATTAAATAAAATGTCCCCCTGAAAATCTGCAAATCAACACTCTGGTGGTCGGTGGATAAAAAAAAAACTTGGATTTTAACAGCTAGTTTTTGCCTGATCTTTTAAAAACAATAACAGTTCTATGTATTTTGTACAAATTCCACACAGAAAGTTCCTTGCAAAATATTCCATATTTCCAGTACATTACCTTCAGTCAGTTCTATATATATTTTGTACAAATTCCATACAGACAGTTTCTCGTAAGAGATTCTATACATTTCCAATAAAATTATAACACAAACATACTATGTCAATTGCACTTGACACTGACATATGTCAATCAGAATTTTCTTAATATAGTAGATGTTACCATGGTTATAGCACAGGTGGCTGCTTTTTGTAATTTAATTTCTTTATAATTTTTTAATTCTATATCCATTGAATATGAAGTATAAAATCTAATCAAATCGTATAGAGAATAAAATCTTTTTTAATATAATATTAAATGTGAAAAAATGATGTTTAATAGCGTTTTTTTCAAGAAAAACTGTTAAAATTATAATTTTTGTAAAGGTGGTATGGAAGTTATGCGATCCGAAAGAATCGTCACACACATACATGTATACATATATACAGACATACACACATACATACCTCTATACATACATACATACACACACACATACATACATACATACATACATACATACATACATACATACATACATACATACATACATACATACATACATACATACATACATACATACATACATACATACATACATACATACATACATACATACATACATACATACATACATACATACATACATACATACATACATACATACATACATACATACATACATACATACATACATACATACATACATACATACATACATACATACATACATACATACATACATACATACATACATACATACATACATACATACATACATACATACATACATACATACATACATACATACATACATACATACATACATACATACATACATACATACATACATACATACATACATACATACATACATACATACATACATACATACATACATACATACATACATACATACATACATACATACATACATACATACATACATACATACATACATACATACATACATACATACATACATACATACATACATACATACATACATACATACATACATACATACATACATACATACATACATACATACATACATACATACATACATACATACATACATACATACATACATACATACATACATACATACATACATACATACATACATACATACATACATACATACATACATACATACATACATACATACATACATACATACATACATACATACATACATACATACATACATACATACATACATACATACATACATACATACATACATACATACATACATACATACATACATACATACATACATACATACATACATACATACATACATACATACATACATACATACATACATACATACATACATACATACATACATACATACATACATACATACATACATACATACATACATACATACATACATACATACATACATACATACATACATACATACATACATACATACATACATACATACATACATACATACATACATACATACATACATACATACATACATACATACATACATACATACATACATACATACATACATACATACATACATACATACATACATACATACATACATACATACATACATACATACATACATACATACATACATACATACATACATACATACATACATACATACATACATACATACATACATACATACATACATACATACATACATACATACATACATACATACATACATACATACATACATACATACATACATACATACATACATACATACATACATACATACATACATACATACATACATACATACATACATACATACATACATACATACATACATACATACATACATACATACATACATACATACATACATACATACATACATACATACATACATACATACATACATACATACATACATACATACATACATACATACATACATACATACATACATACATACATACATACATACATACATACATACATACATACATACATACATACATACATACATACATACATACATACATACATACATACATACATACATACATACATACATACATACATACATACATACATACATACATACATACATACATACATACATACATACATACATACATACATACATACATACATACATACATACATACATACATACATACATACATACATACATACATACATACATACATACATACATACATACATACATACATACATACATACATACATACATACATACATACATACATACATACATACATACATACATACATACATACATACATACATACATACATACATACATACATACATACATACATACATACATACATACATACATACATACATACATACATACATACATACATACATACATACATACATACATACATACATACATACATACATACATACATACATACATACATACATACATACATACATACATACATACATACATACATACATACATACATACATACATACATACATACATACATACATACATACATACATACATACATACATACATACATACATACATACATACATACATACATACATACATACATACATACATACATACATACATACATACATACATACATACATACATACATACATACATACATACATACATACATACATACATACATACATACATACATACATACATACATACATACATACATACATACATACATACATACATACATACATACATACATACATACATACATACATACATACATACATACATACATACATACATACATACATACATACATACATACATACATACATACATACATACATACATACATACATACATACATACATACATACATACATACATACATACATACATACATACATACATACATACATACATACATACATACATACATACATACATACATACATACATACATACATACATACATACATACATACATACATACATACATACATACATACATACATACATACATACATACATACATACATACATACATACATACATACATACATACATACATACATACATACATACATACATACATACATACATACATACATACATACATACATACATACATACATACATACATACATACATACATACATACATACATACATACATACATACATACATACATACATACATACATACATACATACATACATACATACATACATACATACATACATACATACATACATACATACATACATACATACATACATACATACATACATACATACATACATACATACATACATACATACATACATACATACATACATACATACATACATACATACATACATACATACATACATACATACATACATACATACATACATACATACATACATACATACATACATACATACATACATACATACATACATACATACATACATACATACATACATACATACATACATACATACATACATACATACATACATACATACATACATACATACATACATACATACATACATACATACATACATACATACATACATACATACATACATACATACATACATACATACATACATACATACATACATACATACATACATACATACATACATACATACATACATACATACATACATACATACATACATACATACATACATACATACATACATACATACATACATACATACATACATACATACATACATACATACATACATACATACATACATACATACATACATACATACATACATACATACATACATACATACATACATACATACATACATACATACATACATACATACATACATACATACATACATACATACATACATACATACATACATACATACATACATACATACATACATACATACATACATACATACATACATACATACATACATACATACATACATACATACATACATACATACATACATACATACATACATACATACATACATACATACATACATACATACATACATACATACATACATACATACATACATACATACATACATACATACATACATACATACATACATACATACATACATACATACATACATACATACATACATACATACATACATACATACATACATACATACATACATACATACATACATACATACATACATACATACATACATACATACATACATACATACATACATACATACATACATACATACATACATACATACATACATACATACATACATACATACATACATACATACATACATACATACATACATACATACATACATACATACATACATACATACATACATACATACATACATACATACATACATACATACATACATACATACATACATACATACATACATACATACATACATACATACATACATACATACATACATACATACATACATACATACATACATACATACATACATACATACATACATACATACATACATACATACATACATACATACATACATACATACATACATACATACATACATACATACATACATACATACATACATACATACATACATACATACATACATACATACATACATACATACATACATACATACATACATACATACATACATACATACATACATACATACATACATACATACATACATACATACATACATACATACATACATACATACATACATACATACATACATACATACATACATACATACATACATACATACATACATACATACATACATACATACATACATACATACATACATACATACATACATACATACATCATCGTAAAAATAGTAAAATCGTATTCTAAGAACCCTAAAACGTGTTTATTTATTAAAAACTCATCATCGAATTTTTTGACCAAAGACAATACCTTCCTTACCTAAAGGTGACAGAAGGTAAAAAGACGTAAGTTGTTTTTGCTAGAAGCTCCTCAATTCAATTTAATAAAATAAACTTTTTATATTGAAAAATTGTTATCAGAACAATATTAATCAGCAAATGGGTCTTCCTCATTATTATAAATATTTCATTTTATTCTACCATGCACTATCGTCCATTAATCAACAATCAACAGCTGATGACCCGTTCCTAGGCAACCGAAAATTAATTCTTTTGTCACTTGGTGGTAACTATTGATTCCCATTGTTGTAAATATTGATTAAACACCATAATTGTTTGTATGACCGGTTCTTTTTCGTATTATTGAATTATATTTTATCTCCTTCCATAATTGAAGAAGGGAAACGACACTTGAATAGAAGACTACGTGAGCCAAATTCATGCTAAAATGAGTATTGAAAGCGTAGGGGGAGTTGATAAAATTTTGGAGTAATTTCCGGTTTACAAAGCGGAAACGAGGAGACTATATAGATAGGGAAATTCAGGAAACACGTATAATCTTGATATCTTATTGTTGGGAGTTATTAATTCGTGTAATTGCTCATATTTTGCGCGTCATTTATTTTTGGAATACATTTTAAAAATTTACTTCGTAAATCTATTTTCTATTACTTTTATTTTACTTTAAAAAAACTACTATATTAATACATACTTGTTCAAATATTAAATATTTTCAGTTTTATAATATACTCAAATACATATCATGTGTACTTATAATTATTTTAATATAGATTCAATGTTTTATTATTAAACAATTAGAATTAATTTAATCCGCAGTAATATTAAATAAATAAATGTAATTTTTATATTTTGCGTTCATAATGAAGTAATTACGATATTAACAGGCTTATTCTGTAAAAATATCGTTATGTAAGAACTATCGTTATATATAAATGTAACGATGTGATCCTGAACGACATTTTGTAAAAATCGTATTCACTAAATAATATTGTTATAAACTTCCTCATACCGTTTGTCACAACGACTTTAGCCAATTTTTTTAGAAAAGTTTGTAGCTATTATTGATAATTAAATTGTCATTGTCAAAAAAATAATTGCATTATTATTTTAATTGTTATTTCTTTATTGAGGAAAGAATATTTGTAAAATACGATTGTCAAATGGATTAATATTATCCCATAAAAAACTTTCACGACCACAAAAATTTCATTTCAAATGTAATTATGGTTGTTAATTATATTTATATTTGATGCATGAATAAATGTTTTGTTACCTATTTTCCATTTCTTCCTGCACAAATATAAAAAAATGAATTAACCATTATATTTGCTAACATTTGACATTAACGGACTGAATAACAAGTGAATCCTTATCGTTCACGAACAACTTAAAATAACGACAATACGATTTCAATATAACGACAATGGTTTTACAGAATACGCTTTTTGAAAATTATCGTTATTTAACAACTTTTTCATCATAACGATACGTTATAGTATAACTACATTCTCACAGAATAAGCCAGTAAGCCATTTCGATACGCATTTTTTTGTTTTAGAAGGTTGGTATTAGATAACATTTATCTATGTTCCTAAATAAGAATTGGCATGAACTTATAATAATTAAATGTCAATCCAATATTTCTAACTACAACATTACACGTACAAATTTCCCTAAATTAACTTAGTTTAATATAGGTAGCATTTAAAAAAAAATTCGTATATAAAAGACACAAAATATAAAAAAATAATATAAAGAACTCATTTTATAAAACTTTTTTCGTACTGGTCATTTAGAAAACTCGCCAGGGATCGTTTTCTAAATTTTGACGCATACAAAAAAAAAACCTGATGTGGCTAGCACATAACCTCTCGCCAGATATTTTACCTGGTTGTACGCATAAAACAAAAAATATTTTTAAATACATATATTCATATCTCACTACAAAATAATTTTCACATATATTTGCAAAATCTATGGGATATTTTAATATAAATTATGTACAATACATACATTTTCTGAAATTTTCTTTTTCTACTTTCCTTTTCCTTTTCTTTATATTCCTCATTTTTTCGCAAATTCCTTTTATATTCTTTTTACTTCCTTGTACAAAGTAAAGGAAGTATTGTAATCGCGAAAAATTTCGGTTTCCAGATTTCAACGGAAATATCCATGTTGGCCTTCCCTGAATCCATTCTGACTAATTTCGTCGGGACGTCTGTACGTACGTACGTATCTCGCATAACTCAAAAACGGTAAGCCGTAGCATAATAACGTACAAATATTTTTGACAGTGACAATTATGTGTCAATTACAAACATTTGAATTTCTTGCCTTGAAATAGTTTGTTCTGAGAATTTTTATATCAAATTATTTTAAATGCATTTCTTTATCTCTAAATCTATAGAAGATATAATAATGAATTTATATTTATATTTATCGAATAAAGTATTTAACGTTCTTTAATATTTAATAAATTTCGATAAATAATATTTAGATGATTTTTTTCTTGTAACTACTACTTCCGGTTTTCCAATTATTACCAAAACTTAATCAACTCTTCCCATTATGTTAGATTGAGGAATCCGTAGTTAAAAATGTCTTAAGTCTTATTGTATTTGAGAAATCGTGAATGCAACATCCACACACACATACAGACATCATCGTAAAAATGTTATAATCGGATTCTAGGGACTTCAAAACGTGCTTATTCAGTAAAATCTGAATATGCAATTTTTAGCATGAATTCAATACCTCTCTTAGCGAGAGGTAAAAAAAATAAATAGCTACTTGTGAAGGACGATCATTGAACAAATTATACCCGGTAATTAGATCATTTTAAAATTTTAAATTGCTTAATCAAATCTGATTTTTACTTAAATTGCTTCATTTAAAATTAATTAACTAAACAAGCTAAATATATGAGTCATGATAAAAATTGCAAAATTTTATAATTAAATTAACAGTTTCCACATTACAGCCAAACACCATTAAATATGATTACATTTAAAAAAGTTAAGTTTCTATTTAAAACTTAACACCATTAGCAAAATTAAATTTATAATGATGCAAAGAAACCTAAGAAAAGGTAAAAACAACGAGGGAACATTTGAAATAGGTTTTGTTCCATAAATTTTTGAGACAAATATTGTTGTTTTTTTATTGTTGACTGATGGCAGCACCAGTCTCGCTTAATAATTTTTATAAATAAAATAAAATGTCATATCATTACGGTGTAACAGACTTGTGCAAGCCAAAGTTCTATTTTTAGGTTGTTACTAGTAAACTTATTGTTTGAGATTGAAATATGTACCTATGCCGATCTACTTTATTTAGCGTAGAAATATTTATTTATGTATCATGTGAGTAAAGTATATCTTTTTTCAAGAGAAGGAAATCCTTCGAGTGAAAAAAAAAATTTACTTACGAGTTGTATACAAAGTGCCGTAGCGTTTCATTATTTCACTCCGCAGCATTAAAAAAGTGCACTTTTTTCACACTTTCATGTATTAAAAACGGCATACTTTATAAACCCATTTTAATGAAAAATGATACTTTTTTAACAGACGTAAAAATATATTTAATAAATGATTTTGCACTATTTTGGTTTATTCATCAAAAACCGAATTTTTCCTTCCTTACCTAAAGATGACGGAAGAAAAAGAAAAAGATTACATAATTGCAATTTTAGAAATAAAAACACTTCAAAAGTAAAGGTTAAAAATAAATTGCATCAAAAACTATTTTGAACAATTGTTCTAGGACACAGCGAAGAAGATTTTTTTCGCCGGTTTAGAATAATTGCCCAGTTATTCTATCTGAGTAGATAAATTTGAATATTTCATTTTTCATTAAACTAAAAAATAGTTTTTGTATATCAAGGCCGCGAAATCACTCTTTAGCGTACCGAGAGAAAAATTGTCGCCGACGCCGCTTGCGGCCGAGGCAAGACAATCGCGAGGGCGCTAAAGGATTTCGCGGACAAGGTGTACACAATATTTTTTGTGCAACCGTAAAAAATATGTAATTACAAATTTTATTAATTTTAAACAGTTTCAATGTAAATAGAAAGTTAGCTTTTAAGGTAGCTATGGGATTAACATTTGATAAACAAAACCATGCAATTCTCAAGTGTCAAAGTGGTTGTTTACCTAATTTCGCGGCCGCTACTATGACAACGGTCGCGAAATTGAATTTCGCGATCTGTATTGCGGCTGCGAAATGCTTATTTCGCGTCCGGTTGCACAAAAAATAACCTCTCATTTCTGGGGATTAAATAAGTTTCAAAATTAACATTTTTGTTCTTGCGCTAACTACACCACTTCGACAATAAGAAAAAAAAAAAGTATGGCAGTAGTTCTGAAATTTTTCATATCATACAGGGTTCCCAAATTGCAGTATTGTGTTAAAAAATTAATTTAATCCCTTTAAACTAAAAAATGCCTAAACACTGACCTATGCTACTTAACTGTTTTTCGGTAATCTAATCTAAGTGTAAAAAATCAATAAAATTCTTATCACTGAACAAATATGTTTACATCGTATAATGTGTTATTCAATATTTTTATTTTTGTTCATTCAACGAAATCGTGTGTCAAATTTTAGTTATTATTGTATTTCGAGTAAAACGGCATGATATGTTCATTCAAATTCATTCAGAACACTGAAATCCAGCCCTTCAAGGTCAATGTCTAGCACTTTGAGCACGAAAAGAAGATATACGGGAAATACTACGATACATTTTAAATACAGGTCTTCTGCATGCAAAGTAGAACTACATTCACTGATATAAACTGCAAGAATGTTGCAAAGCGACTGAAAATGGTATTGCGGTTTCGTGTTTTGTGGTAGATATAAATATTTTTAGGAAATTTATTTGTAATTCGCAGAAATAATACAAAGAATAAATTCCTTAAATTACGGTTCTGTCTGGAGTCTAATTGGAAATGTAAGACTTTTCCAATAACATGATGTTTAGTGTTTACAGGATTTCAAAGAAAAACACAGTGTCGTATATAAGGTATTTTATTTATTTTTATTAAATTCAGAGCAAAATAAGTCCGATAAATGTGAATCCGCAAATTTATAATAATAAATTTGATTTAAAAAATATGTTCAACCACAAAATGTATAAAAATAATTATAAATTGAAAAAAAAAATACATTTCATTATAAATATTCTTTGGCATATCCGTGAACGTCATTGTTATTACGGAGAAATAAATATACAAATACATAATGTGCCAGGATCGAAACTTAAACTTAAGTAATAGTTTTTACTTCCCGCTACCCTTGGTAAGGGAGGTATAGGGATAGTGTTAAAAATCGCATATCGAGATTTTGGTAAATGACCACGTTTTAAGGTCCCTACAATCCAATTTTAACATTTTCACGATGATGTCTGTGTGTATGTGCGTGTGGATCCTCCACTCTAACTCAAATACTATTACACAGAAAATTTTGAAACCTTGTATTTCAAACTTTTTCTGTACTGGAAAGAGCCCAATAGATTTTAGTGTAAATCGGATAACCGGAAATGGCACTTTACTAGAAGCTCAAAATAGTTTTTCTTCGAAAAATACCTTTAAATGTTATTTTTCGACAACAATGTTATTATAGAAATTAAAGATTATTAAATTTTCTACAGATTTGCATTAATACTTTTTCTATATATTTTATAGATAAATTTATAAAATTATCTACAATTTAAATTCCGGAGCCTACACTTTACACAAACAAAACTCATTGGTTGCGCAGTTATTCAAATGTATGTAACTGACAGATAAATGTCACTGTCAAAGAACTAATCATTTCAAATTAATAATAGTAACGTTTTAAAAAGAAAAAATAAATAGAACAATATGAAAAGAAATCAATACAGCATATGTAGGTATGTATTTAGAATAATAAAAATTAACGATTCGCAAAAAAGTTCAAGCTAATTCTCATTTTTGGATTAGTGAATTCTATTTTATCCCGGTATTTAAAATTTAATCTTCATTTTATTATCAAAAAAGGTAGTTACTTGCAATAGATTAGACTAAATTTTAAGAATTAAACTGCCAAAATTAGAGTAAAATTCGTTAATCCAAAAATAAGGATTTGCTTAATCTTTTTTGGCACTCGGGCGGTACATACCGGGAGGTATTGTGTTGGCCACACCAGATTTTTTTTATGATACAAGGAAATAAAGACATATTTTATACCTAAATGTGCTCATTTTGTGACTGGTATATAATAGTACATTATCACACGAGTGTGTAAAGTAAATCTTTAAAGCACGTGTGGCGAGTTAATACTAACGCGCACTTGAGCGACCGAGGTTCTATGTATTTTGTTCAAATTCCACACAGAAAGTTTTTTTGCAAATGATTCCATATTTCCAGTACATTACCTTCAGTCAGTTCTATGTATTTTGTACAAATTTCTTGCAGAAAGTTTCTTGTAAAATTCTATGTATTTCCAGTAAAATTATAACTCAAACATATTATGTAAATTGCACTTTGACACTGACATTTGTCAATCAGAATTTTCTTAATGTAGTAGATGTTTTCAAGTTTATAGCACAACTGGCTGCTTTGTGAAATTTAATTTCTTTATAATTTTTTAACTCTATATCCATTGAATATGAAGTATAAAATGTAATCAAATCGTATAGAGAATAATATATTCTTAAATATTTGTAATAGTAACAGTAAATGTGAAAAAGTGATATTTAACAGCATTTTTTCAAGAAAAACTGTTAAAATCTTCAAATTAGGGTAATTCCGGTCGACCAATTATAACCAAAATCTAATCAGCTCTTCACATGGATGTAAGAGGAATACGAAAGAATTATAATTTTTGGAAAGGCGGTATTGGAGTATATATGCATACATCCATCCATACATACACATACATACAGACATCATCGTACAAATAGTAAAATCGTATTCTACGGACCCTAAAACGTGCTTATTCATTAAAAACCAATCATCGAATTTTTTGACCAAAGACAATAGGTACCTTCCTTACCTAAAGGTGACGGAAGGTAAAAATTAAGTAATAATAATCGTTCGTTATAAGATTCATACAGAAAATAAAAGTAGAAAATTGCTAAGAAAATAACGCTAATACTTTTTTAAAAGACAATAAAATGTTACATTAAAACGAAGTTTAAAATTACTATACAGATCGTGTGTCGTTATACTGCATTGAATAGAGAAAACTGGCTGGAAAATAATGTTACTATTTTTATTGCACATATAAAAATATAATAAAAAAATTCATTCAAAACCTATACGTATATTCGATATAAAGAGCGATAAGGGGCCAATGTTTAAAAATATTAAACAATGTATTAATAATTTTATTCTCACAATCCAATAAAAAACAACGTACATTTAAGAATTAAAAAACTAATGATATCATATTAAAAAAGTACATTATGTTATCATTTCTAAATAATAATGTAATTCTGTAATTTAGTATTTCCTTGAATTCTTTGTTTTCCAACAAAATTATGGAAAAGATATACTCAATCTTGAACTTATTATTTCAAAACTCTTATTTATTAGTTCTTGTTATTGCTAGCGTAAGGGAGGTTAAAGAATCGCGATAAAAATTGTATATCGAAATTTGGAAAAATAAGTACACCCACGCTTAGAATCTGATTTTGATATTTTTACGATAATATATGTGGGAGTGTGTGTAAAAATTTAAATCCAAGTATTTTCAAGTCAATGCACAAACCGGAAATAGTATTTTACTTTAAATTTTAAAACATATTTTTCACATTTAATGTTATTATAAATATTAAAGAATATTTTATTCTCTATACGATTTGAATGCATTTTATACTTCATATTAAATGGATATAGAGTTAAAAAATTATAAAGAAATTAAATATATTATATAAGCCAGCTATGCTATAACTCTGGAAACAGCTGCTATATTAAGAAAATTCTGATTGAAAGGTGTCAGTGACAAGTGCAATAGACCTTTTCAATTTAAGGCTGCGCACCAGCCAAAACAATGAATTAGCGATATGTTCTCATTTTTTTTACTCAAAACTGTGAAAATATATCAAAATGAAAATAATAGGAGTAAATAAGGAGAGATAATTTATTTCAAAAACACATTTTTAAAAATTGGAATATAATATTATTGATGAGAAAAAAAATATTGAATTCATTAAAATCTGAAATGATTATTTTTTACATAAATGCACCCAAGTCATGTATGGAGTAGTTTTATGTTAAAAATTTTATATCACAGGAATCACAAGAAAATGCTGAATATAGCTAGATATCTAGAATTTGCATTAGATAGAAGATATGCGCAATGGGGATCTGCGCATAGTAAGAACAACTGAGATCCATGGCGTTTGTTTCAAAAAAATTTAGACGTAAAATGTGAGAAATATTTCAGATAACTTTAAAAAATCTTATCGAAATAAGTTACAAAAGCTTTTATTGAATACAGGTATTTTAATGACTGCAATGATTTTGACGTTTCGTTTGACAGCCCAACTGGCAGTTGTTCGCGCCATTTTCTTACTATTTGCAGCGATAGAAAGAGATAGCCATTAAATAGACCTTTTCAATTTAACGGCTATCTCTTTATATCGCTGCAAATAGTAAGTAAAATGGCGCCAACAACTGCCAGTTGGGCTGTCAAACAAAACGTCAAAAATACCTGTATTCTCGATGAAAATTTGCACCGTTTGATATTTTAGCTTCAATAAAAGCTTTTGTAAATTCTTTCAAGAAGTTTTTTAAAGTTGTCTGAGACTTTTCTCACATTTTACGTTTTAATTTTTTGAAACAAACGCCATGAATCTCAGTTGTTCTTACTATGCGCAGATCCCCATAGCGTATATCTTCTATCTCTTTAAATTGAAAAGGTCTATTGAAAAGGTAGGTATGTGTTAATTTTACTGGAGGATCTTTTGCTAGAAACTTTCTGTATGGAATTTGTATCAAATACACACAACTGCCTTAAGGTAATGTACAAGAAATAGAATATTTTGCAAGGAACTTTTTATATGACATTTATACAAAATACATAGAACTGACGGAAGGTAATGTGCTGGCCACATCAGATTTTTATATTTAAACATATTCAGAAGCTGGTTCGTAATTGGTCAGCTTTATAGACCCACAGCATTTACAACTTGACAGATTTTGCAGAATAGATTTCAGATTATAATTTCTTTAAGTTCTTTTTCTTATACCTTGAACTATGGCACATTAGTTACATAACACTCTGTACATATTAGTAAAATAAACTATGTAAGTACCTATATTTGTTTTATTTTGCCATATGTTTTACTAATAAATTTTAATTCAAATACTTTGAATATAAACATTATGATTTCTTAGAAATTAATTCATTCTACTTAAAGAAAAATAATTTAATAATATGTTGCTATTTCAATTATCAGTGACTCAATATAAACATGTTACTAATTTAATTGCATTTACAAATATAAGCATTCAGATCCGTATTTAAATTAAATAAACGAAAAAGTAATCAATAAATTGAATATATTTCAATATATAATTAAATTTACCTAGGAAAATAATTAACAATTACTAAACCCATTACTTTAATAATAATAAATAGATACATATTTAATATAGAACTGACTTAGCAAACCTAACAAATATAGGTCATTTTTACTTTAAGGATAATCATGTATTAAATGATTTATTTTTATTTATTCTTTATACTTTGTAAAAAGTAAAAATTACTTTTATAGTTCTTAAAAAAACACTTTCTACTTGCACGTAGGTTTTAGTTGCTACTAAAAATGCTTATAACAATAGAAATATAAATAAGCATTTGTGTAAATATGTATTTTTTATCATATAATAAAACTCTCGATAAAACTTTATTAACATTAGCCACGCAATGCATTTAATAAAATGTAATACAATTTTCTCTGCGATTTATAAACAAATATTAAATTTACTATAAAAACTTTTGATTTTAATAGTTATTTGTAAAATGTATCATGGCATTGAAGTTCTCCTTTTTATCACGAATGAGAAAAATAAACCATATGACTGATAAAAAGGAACTTCAATGCCGAGGTGCATACTATATTTTATTTGAAATCGAAAAAAATGAAAGGAATATTTATTTTTATAGGTTATGTTTACATATCTGTAAAACAAAATGTTGCAAATCTCGGACATTGAAATTATCGTAAAGAACACTTAAAATTATTAGTTTTATCTGTGTACAAAGCAGATTGGCACACCCAGCAATGGGTAATAAGCCGTGATGATATATTTATTTATTTATTTATTTATTTTATCTCGAACTTCTTCATCGAAATTATTTATAGTTCCTTCTTCTCGCACATATTTTTTGTCTTTTTACGTACAAATTTTCTATTATACATCGTACACTTGCCCAAATTATCTTACATGTACAATAATTATCAAAATAACAATAAGGTTGGCAACACACAGGTTGGCAAAAAACATTTTTCTTTAATAAAAACCAAACCAGTGATTAAAACTGATTTAAACCGTCCGAAATTGGTTTAAACCATTTAATTATTTCGTTAAAATATTGTATATGAATTAAATTTGTATCCTGGCGATGAAAAATGAATAAATAAATTATTATTGCCCGTAGAAAGAGGATGGTAAATTGTTATGTGCTATCATAGGACTGCAGGTCACGCATTTTCGGAGAAAATTAATGAATATTTTGTACCAATCATAATTTTTACCACAACACGAATTATTTTCGAAAACTTTTTTTTACCCCTATCGTTAGAAAAAATGTATAACCAGCATCATGGTGGTCATCTCTTAAAAATATTTTGGATGATTATTTTATTAATTTTGTAGAACATTTACAAAATAGGGGATTCCACCATTTTTTTAATATATTTTCATCTGAATCATAAGTAAAACTAAGACTGTCGGTGAAAATCCGGTGAAAAAATTCCTATTAATAAACAAGTTATAGTACCCCGAAATTTGAAAATATAGATCTGACGTCACGAATATAAGTTTTTATATCAAACTGTTTTCTTCGTGGATCTAAAAGTTCTTGAAATATTTGCTATTTCTAAATTATATTTATAAAAAATAAATGAATATTATTGTACTGTACAAGTCTACATGATTTATAATTGGAAATGTATTTAAATTATTAAGTTTAATGCAAAACATTTATAATCAAATAAAAACTGTTTGAGAATTGCAGTACTGGACTGATAACCACGCCTCCGCTATTTGAATTTATCTACTTCCATTGGTAGTAGGCTCCTCCCCCTAACTGGGTATTCGTTATGTATTTATAGGCCGTATTTGAGTCACCAACCAAAATAATATGTATGGAATTCATATAAGTGACGAGCTGCTATAACAAAAACCCTCTTATTTCTGAAGTATTTCAATTATATCGTTTATTTCTTTATTAATATTCATTTTTAAGTATATACTTTCATTATTTTTTCCTAATTTATCTTAATTCAATTGCGCTGTAGTCCCTTATTGGGTCGCCTCCGCCGCATCTATTGAAAAAATATTTTCTAACATGAATCTAATTCAAACGAAATTAAGAAACAGATTGGACTAGATAAAGTATCCAATTTCTAAACTAAAATATACTGAACGAAGCGAAAATGAAGATTAATTAAAACCTATTCATTTATACTGTTTTTTAATTTTGTTTCGTGGTAATACAATTTTTATTTCATATCCTTGTATAATCTTTCAATATTTTTTATGAAAGCGATATTTTTTGTATTCAATATTTTGTATAATCATGTTTATGGAAAATAAATTCATCTCGAATCTTTAACTTTATAGCCCCTAAAATATAAATACAAATTATAAAATTGAGATAATTAATTTTAAATATTATTTTAAAATTTTACAATTATAATCCGGTACTGGTTGAAATACCACTTTAACCAAGACGGCTTTAACCATTGGTTTAATCTTAATCCATAGTGGAAGAAACTTGCCAACCCTGGCAACACCGCATTTACATGAAATCTTCGTATAATGAATTACTTTAGTGTCGATTTCAAATAAAATCATTTTTATTAAGTACAATTTAAAGAATTAACTTTTGATACTATTGTGCTACTTTAAGACTGGGGCCATGCCATAAAAGGTCACAATTAAAACTATAAAAATAAATGTCATATTTAGGCCCGATTTCATAAAAAAAATTAATCTATGATTAAATTTTACTTACAAAGAAAATTTAAAAAATTGCACAAATGCAATTTTTTGACATAGAAGAATTTCATGTCATAAAGAACATGGAAACTGATTCGAATTTGTTCATACAATTAATTTTATTTTGGAAGTAAAATTTAATCATAGATTAATATTTTTTATGAAACCGAGCCTAATCAAATTAAAATTCTTTCTTTATATTTGTTTAAATACGTTTACTGAAACTTTTATTGTTTCCTCTGATTTGTTACTGTAAATCAATAATTATTTTAACTTTTGTACATAATTCAGCATGAACAATAATGTTTTTGTATGACTATTGCTTTAATTTAATTATGTTTTTTCTTATTTTTCATATCAACAAAGAAAACTGTTTCAAAATTTTATTCACTTTATTTTGACTTTGGATTTCTATCGACTAATAAATGATTTAAGAAAAGTTATAACAACGATTCATAAACCTCTATTGGAATCGCAGATTTTGGTAGTAACGATATACCCTTTCTCAAAGCTGTTGTGAGAGAAAGCACAACAGGAATCCCTATTGTGCTACTTAAAAATTATCAATAAATATAATTGATAATAATTTTGTACAGGGCATGTAAATAAAAAAGCGGGACATGGCGTTTAACATGGGAAATTAGTTTTTTACTTCCTTGTACGAAGTAAAGGAAGTATTGTAATCGCGAAAAATTTCGGTTTTGAGATTTCAACGGACGTCTACGTACGTGCGTATGTATCTCGCATAACTCAAAAACGGTAAGCCGTAGAAAGTTGAAATTTTGTATTTAGGACTGCTATAACATCTAGTTGTGCACCTCCCTTTTTGGTCATTACATAATTTCTAGAAATGGTACTTTATTTGAAGCCTATAATAGATTTTAATGAAAAACTATCTTAAAATATAATCTAACACTTTTCAAATTTGGTATATAAGACTTTTATGTCAATTGGAATAACATAGTGGATTTTGGTTAAAACAGGCTAATCGGAAGTGGCATATTACCTGAAGGTGTTAACAGTTTTTCTTCAATAAAATGGTTTCACTTTGATTTTAGAAATAAATGCTTCAAATAAAAATTTTAGAGAATTAAATTCTGTGTCTAGCACATCAAGTATTATTCAATTAGCCCTTTGTATAAGCGAGATATGTATATTTAAAACTTATATAATTTTTGGTTTTTGTAATGAAGCTTGCTATGGATTAGGACAAAAAATAAAATAATAAAAAAAAAATAGATGCTAATGTCAAATTACGTCAAATATGTGCAATTATATACTTGGGTCTATACTTCATATTGGTCTTGTGTACAAGGAAGTCGTGTGGTGTCCACATCAGATTTTTTCTTTACACAGACATTACCAAATTATTTTATGCAAAAATACTTCAAATTTACGTTTTGTGACATTTTAATCTAGACGGCATTGGACAGCCATGGATTATGACAAAAAACAAACAATTGCATTGTATTTAACTGTCAATTTATATTTAATTAAAAAATTAGAGTACCTACCCTCGGTATTATCAACAGACATTTAATTTTAAATGCGAATATCAAAAATATCAAAAATAAGAACATCGAAAATCAGGTTGCAATATTAGAATTCTCGTATAACATAACATTTCGATATGCTTTTGTTCATTAAATACTCATTTAAAATTAAATGCCTGTTGATAATACCGAGGGCTAGTAAATTAATACAAAACACAAAAAGGTAAACTATTTTTGTTTTACTGACAGTTAAAAACAACACAATGGGGTATGTGACCATATTCGAATTTCAATATATATGTCATAAAATATAAAAACTAACCACTGTAGCTTCTCATTATAATAAAAACTAAATATTAATTTGTAATAATCTTGTTATTAGCAATTTAATGTTTTGGAGAATGGATATATGCCGTAAGTATGTTAGAACCGTGGACGAAGACAGATAGACGGCGGGAAGGAAAGAGACAGTTATAAATCAGCCTATCAGCGTCGCGTTTATGTTGTGGTAGGGGTGGCAGAGTGTGGCATGGTCACATCTGGTTATAGCTATCTCTTTCCTCCCAGTCTAACCGTCTTTTTTCACGCTTCTACCATTGTCACGTCACAAATCCCTTCCCCAAAATTTTAATAATTATTTTCTCGTAAAGTACGAATAATTAATCGATGTAAAAAATACGGGTATTTTACTTTTTTGTCTAGTATCATATTATGTAAAAATAAAAATTTGGTCACGTACCCCATTGTTTATTGCCCACCTAGCGTAAAAGTTCTTAAAAAAGTAACTTTACAATTCATTTATTCGCTTACTGGTACATTAATCATTTTACATGATTTAGATGCAAAATTTAAATCTCTATAACTTTAATTTGAAGTATTTTTATATAAAATAATTTGGTAACGTTTGCGCAAAGAAAAACTGATTTCCCATGTTAAACGCCTATGTCCCGCTTTTCGATTTACAAATAATTTTGACCAAATTTCCTCCGTAACCAATTTGATAATTATGGAAATAGATAAATATATCATTAATTATAAAATGAAAAGATTAATTTGTATATCATGCAACGAATTAAGTGTACCATGAATTAGTTTTATAAACAATATGTTGTCTGTCCGTTCTCCAATGACGTGTTTTTCTATACCAACCTTTCTAAAATATTACCCACTACTCAGTAAAAGAGTTCAACGAAAGTAAAAGAAAACATTTCTCTATGAATACAGTACTGTAATAGCTAAAAGATAACTTTGTACAACTCAGTCTGATAATCGTGTGGTCTAAAAATTGAAGTTGATTATTACGTCATAAATGGAGAGATATATTTAATCCAGCGGGAAGTAGAAATTCTCGCGATGATCACAACTTCCTACCACGTTGTTGTTGATGTTCAACAACACACTTGCCTTCAAAGAAACTCTTTAAACAACAATCATTGGTAGTTATTGACGCTTCAACTTTTCGAACATGACAACAATTTTTTTCGCTAAAGCACTTAGACATACAAGGATTATGCTAAAATTACTGAGAATGAGACACGTGATGTAGGTATGTTTGTTACAATTTTATTTTAAATATGTTCAAAGGATATGCTGCACCATTCTTTCCTTCAATTCTTAAAAGCTCCCAACCAATCTTCTTTTTAAGATGGTTCTATCAATTTACTGAGTTCACATGCAGTTTTCAAACCGTTTTCAAAACGTTTTTAGATTTGAAAACGTATACAGTATCAAAATGGTTTTAAGTAACAAATCGAAACTAAATTTCATGGGTTTGACTTGAAAACTAGTTTCTAAATTACTCATGTAAACACATAATTCAGTTTCGATATTGCGCATGCGCATAACGTTTCTGTCGCTTTGTGTTATTTGGTGTTAGCAAGCTACAAACTGACAGTTGTGCAGTTTTAGTGCGCAGTAGTACTAAGTAGAAAAATCTGGTGTGGCCAACACAATACCTCCCGCCATTTACAGCCCGAGTAACAAAAAAGATGAAGTTAATCCTTATTTTTGGATTAGAGAATTTAACTCTAATTTTGACATTTTATTTCTTAAACTATAGTCTAATCTAATCCAAGTAACTACCTTTCTTTAAACCCCTCAAAAGGATTAAATCCCAATTACACAGTAGGTTCACATTCACAAACACATCCATGCCTTAGTGGGATTCGAACCCAGAGCCCCGAGCGCACTCATGACATTGAGCCACCGGAGATATAATAAAATGAAGAGTAAATTTTAAATACCGGGATAGAATAGAATTCACGAATTCAAAAATGAGGATTAGCGTAAACATTTTTGTGAATCGTTAATTTTTATTAATCTATATACATACCTACATATATGTATATATTTACTTATGCTGGAAACTATTGAATTCCTTTTCTATTTACTTTTTTCTTTTTAAAATAATAATACTAATATTATTTTGAAATGATTAGTTCTTTGATAGTGACATTTATCTGTCAGTTACATACATTTGAATAACTGCGTTTTGTTTGTTTAAAGCGTTTAAATTTATCCATAAAATATATAGAAAAAATATTAATGCAAATCTATAGAACATTTAATAATCTTTAATTTTTATAAATTAATAATAGATGGAGTCTAAGGTTAAATTTAACTAAAACTATTATGATTACCCCTTCACCTTAAAATTAATTTTAACAAAAACTAAATACGTATTTCGAGAACTAACTAACTAACTCTGAGTTGTTAGGACTTCTGGCATGGTTGACATGTTGAGTAATCTTGACTACTCTGTTTAACTTTCACTTATTGTACTACTGATGATGAGAACTTAGTTCTCGAAATACGTATTTAGTTTTTGTTAAAATTAATTTTCAGGTTAAGGGGTAATCATAATAGTTTTAGTTTAATTTTTATAATAACATTAATCTCGAAAAAATAATATTTAAAGGTATTTTTCGAAGAAAAACTATTTTGAGCTTCTAGTAAAGTGCCATTTCCAGTTATCCGATTTTCATGGTAATAATATTACCATACAGATACAGTTATTACTTAGTTACCAGCCTACTTTTGTACATGTAAACAATGGAATAATATCCTGAAACCGGTAAAAAAATTTAATCAATCAAGAATGTGGACATAACAAAAAAAGGGAATTTTAGTTGTCAAATCGATATCTATATTGGATAAAAAAATTTAACCATTGGTTAATTTTTTTAACCAATCAAATAGGTTGACATATAACAAAAAGAGGGATTTTTAGTTGTCAAATCAATATCTATTGGATAAAATTTTTAACCAGTGGTTAAAAATTAACCACCGGTTAAAATTTTTATCCAATAGTTATTGACTTGACAACTAAAAATCCCTTTTTTTGTTATACGTCAACATACTTGATTGGTTAAAAAAATTAACCAGTGGTTAAATTTTAACCACTGAGATACAGAATAGGCCCCAATATCTGTTTAAAATGATTGTGCAAATTTTGTTTTCCAAGGCCTACCCGATTTTCGTATTCTCAATAATTCTAATCCTCGCATAACGGGTGCTTTATACATAGAACTTTAGAGCACAAAATTCTGAATATTTTGGTTCCAAAATTTTTAAAATTACGCCTTTGTTGACGACTGAGTAAACTTAATTTAAGGACGTAGTAAAAATCTAAAAATAAATCTAGTAAGCTAGGATGCATTATTTAAAAATATGAAAGTCGGGAAAACTGTCAAACCAGGTACTAAATTAAGTGGTATTTGACAGTTAAACCAACACTCATTTTTTTTAATAATGCACAATACGCTTTTTGTTGAAATCAATTAATAAATGAAATATTTCTTTTATTTGTAAATTGTAATAGAATCATGTATATGTATGTATGTGCTATAGTTTTTTGATACGTGATGTAAGTCACGTCATTTTTGTATCTTTGTTATTAATAAATTTTATCATTAATTTTGAAGAGGAACAGTTTATTTTTATCCCGTAACAGGTTATGGGCCCTGAATTTAAAATTAAGTTTTCTCGTAGTATACAAGTGTAATTGAAATATTTGAAAAATGTCTGTCACGGTTTGTCGTATTTATCTTGCATAGTATACAGCAATTAAAATTTCTATCAAATAAAGTAAAGATTGAATTTTTACATCTAATGTTAATTGCAAAAATATAGTTTACAGCCGAAACGAATCACTGCAATGCTGAATAACAGTTGTTAAAATAAGCAAATTTTATGACTATAACATTAATTTTGTTCTTATTTTGTCTGCTATAGATATTAACCTCGTTAAAAGGTGTGTGAACATTTCATTTGATGTATTTTTAATGAGGAATATAATTGAATTTAATTCCCAAGAGTACAACGTAAAATCTGCTTGATCGTAATTGTATTTTAAGCATTTCAGTTTCAGTTAAAATCGATTTACGCGTATTTTTGCACATAAGCCAAATTAAATTGAAGCCAAAGGTTATTCTGTAAATATTGAAGTATGTCATTATCATGATGAAAATTTAATATTCTTTACATACACGTGGTTTCTAACCATCGAAGGCTGGCCTTACTTATATGGACTTCTGTAAGGTTACCAATAAGTGATACATTTTTTTAAACAAATAGTTAACAGTTTATTAAACCGTTAAGAACCTTTTTTGAAGTTTTGTTTGGTACACCGTTAAGTTAATTTATCAAGAAATTGCACAACATTTTTGAATTGATTGAAACATTCCCGCTCATGAGAAAAGGAAGACTCACTTTCAATTGTTCTCTTTTGCCTTTTTTAAAAGAAAGTTTCCCAATTAAAAATTAAATTGTATTTATATTTTAAGTATAAAAGACAAATTTTCTGATTATATCTGTCATATAATGTTGAAATAGACAGATTGTGGAATCTGGTAGAAACCAGAGTTAAAAATTTATATTTATTCGGTTAATTTATACATGATTTTGGAATTTCGACAAAAAAAACAAAATATCTTTAATTTATTATATCAATATTAAAAGGAAAATTGAAAATATATTATATAATAAATATTAATGTTAAAATTTATGTTTTTGCAACTTTTTTGGCTAAATAACAAACAAGATAAGTATCGATCCGTCACACCTGATGCTTTGTTAAATATTCTTAACTAATATATCCGCCGAATACAAAAATTGTAAGATTTATGTTTACAAATTATGCATAAATTACCTTGTAGAAATATTTGACATTTCCTTTGACCACGTTTAACTTCTTATTATTCCGCAGGTTAGAAATAAAAAAAGCACAGATGAAATTGAGTATTTGATTCTTCTTTCTTCACACTAACAATTTAACATGTTGGCTTGAAAATTTGTTGGTTTTTATGAATCTCACAGTACACTCGCAACATCTCTGACTACTAAACACGTTCTGCTAGTGTTGATGTTGCCAAACCCCGTTTCAACATATGGCAAAGCATCTATTGAGTTGCGGAGGGAGACAGAAAACCGCGCAAGCCTGAGCGTGACAGAGAAAGAGAACTACATCTGCAGTAGTGGTCGTAGCTAAGATAAAAATTTAAAATTTCTAGTGGGGGTGGCTTAATCTGCTACTCAGAGATAGAACTATAAAATGTTTGCAGTCACAAATCAGTGATTTTAGTTTGTGTTTGTGTTGCGCGTACTAGTACCGTACGTACAACAAACTAGTTCACTTGACAGTCAGTTGTCAGTTGATTCTGCATGAGGTCAGGCGTTTGGCATTTGTTTAGAACAATTTGTATGTATATAACATTCTTTTGTTTTATAATTTTTGCATAAATCTTTTGTTTTAGGGGTTAAAAAATGAATAAAACTTTGTTGTTTTGTTGTAAATCAGCAAAACAACAAATATAATTTACTATGATTACAAGAAAAAATTGTTAATAACTTAACAATGTCAAAGAGATTTGGGTTATTTGGGGCATGTTTAGTTACATCCCTATGTGTGATTTTACTCCTGGCTAGTAACCAACTATCGTACACTAACCACAAACAATTACCAGATTTTAGAAGGAACATTCAAGCATATTCAGATATTACTCCAGATGTTCTACCTATTTCAAATGTTAATGTTAGTACAACAGTTCCAACGATCAAAGATATTATCAATCAACAAAAAATAGTTCTGGAACAAGAACTAGCATCATATAAGTTTCCAAAAGGTTATGATTTAAAAAATTATACTCTAGCCACAAACGGACAACCTTTACGAAATATTATCGTGACAACATGGAGATCTGGATCAACATTTTTAGGGGATGTAATAAATGCAGTTCCCGGGAATTATTATCATTATGAGCCATTGTTAGATTATGAAATTGTGCAAATTCGAGGGCCTCCTTTCGCGCAGGAAGCAGTGTCGAATCTCAAAAAACTATTAAGTTGTGATTACTCGGAATTAGAACACTATTTAGAATATGGGAAGAATCATATTTATTTGTTTACTCATAATAACCGATTGTGGGATCAATGTCAGCTCTATCCACAATATTGTTGGAATTCTACATTTTTGAATGATTATTGCAAATTATTTCCATTTCAGTCGATGAAATTAGTTAGACTGAGGCTACGGTTGGCTGAAGAATTACTCAAAGATGGATCGTAAGTGACTCAATTAATTTTTTGTTGTATTGTATGACCTTAGAAAATTTATTTTCCTTTTTGTAAAACGCAATTACAATATGATACCATTTCTTTTCTCACAAAGCTTAATGCAAGAATGCGACTATAATTTATGGTTTTTCAAGATAACATTTTGACTGTTATTTCAAAAATATGTGTATTGTTTAATAAAGTAATTATCCTATGTTAAGATAACATTGGTTTACAAAACAATACAAATGGCCTACAGTAGCAATTACTTCTTTATTTAAATTAACAATACAATGTTTATTTTTAATAATTACGTCTGATTAATTTTCTATAATGACAAACATTTTCTTTTGTTAAAAAAAGTGTACGTCTTTGGCCGCCCGACAGAAGTGATAACTTTGTATTAATATTCTTGCACTTACCTCTGGCTGGGCTGGATTAAAAATATATACCACTTTGAAATTACAATTTTTTTGTTGCAATGTATTCTTTTATCTAAAAAGGCGACAAAATTAAAGTTTGGAAGCAAAAATAAATTCTAAATGCTGTATTTATAAAATACTAGCTGTATCCGTTGCAAATATTTGCAACAAACAATATTATGAGGCAATGTTAGTAAATTATAAATTTTCTGTTATTCAAATTTGGTAATTATCTACAACATTCATTTTATTGGAATTTAATCCTACTTTTTTAAGAAAAAAGACAATATCACTATAAATATTGCTTTCCGCGTTCTAATTTTTGTGGAATTTAGTGTTTTAATG
The DNA here is from genome assembly GCA_963082715.1 of Harpalus rubripes. Taxonomy (NCBI): domain Eukaryota; kingdom Metazoa; phylum Arthropoda; class Insecta; order Coleoptera; family Carabidae; genus Harpalus; species Harpalus rubripes. The sequence goes on along the minus strand of OY720449.1, from coordinate 13,465,752 downwards.
GCTTTGCAACTATATATAACCATCAAAATAAAATTCTGGAGTGGTAGGTATTCTAGACTTTAACCTTACCTTGTATGTAATTGGTATTCCGTAGAATCACTGTCACTATCCTACACCATATTTTAGTTCTAAAAAATAAAAATACTATATTTAAAAAAAATATCACTGTAAAATAGATCAGACCATGATCAAACGAAAGGTTATAGGGCACGGAAGATCACGTGACCTATCATATGTTTTGTCCCTTTCTCACTTCTAACTCGATCTTCAGCTCTGTCCCATGCTAACTTCAGACTGTACTTTCGACGCAGTGCCACAGACCATCGCAGTGCGCATGCGTCAGTTCGAATAGCTGTCACATTTCTAGCAAGATATCAAATGAGAATAAAATGAAGACAATTAGAATCAAATAGGTTTTTATTGCATTCTTCAATAATATAATATAATGGAAGATAACAATGTGATCATATGTATATTCATAAGTATTAGGATCAGGATGTTCTTAGTCTTCATTCTTGTTTAAAAAGCAAATATTACCAACAGTAATTGACAATTTATAAATTTAGAGCTTCATCAACGACCTACTATTAAATCTGAGTAATCGATAATATATCAGCAAGTGATATTCTCATAAACATAAACGGCCACGAGCCACAGACGACGTCTTTCTTGTTTTTCACATGTAACCTACCTACCACACCTACCCTACCTATACAAATTGTCACTTGTTACTTATGTTCAAATATTAGATCGATAATCGGTGCTTGATGGGATAGCAAACAGTTTTATATTATAGTCCGACGACAAACTTGCACCCAACAACGCACTGGCATCATTTGAAAAAGAATGATAACACTTACCATCAACAATAAAAGGAATAACAACAAACAAGATAACAAAAAGAAACAAATAATAAAACACTACAATGAAGAACAATAACACAATCAATCGATATATGCACAAGAACCGCCAAATAACAAAATTGCAACAAATTCCACGCTTAAGCAAACTCATTCTTAAAATTTACCGCTAGAAAAATATGACAGCTATTCAAACTGACGCATGCGCATTGCGTCGAAAGTACAATCTGAAGTTAGCATGGGACAGAGCTGAAGATCGAGTCTGAAGTGAGAAAGGGACAAAACATATAATAGGTCACGTGATCTTCCGTGCCCTATGTTGTCGTAAGGGTTGCGTGCGCAATGGCTTGCCATCTGGAGTGGGGAAAAAGTCTTAAATTCCTTAGCGGTTCACCCTCCCATAAAAAGTTATCACTTCAATACAAAAACTAAATTAAAAAGGAATCGCACATTTATATTTATTAATATGATAAACTGTCTAACTTTTACGATCTTTGTTTGTCATTACAATTTTCCCTATTATGTAATACTTATTTTAACATAGACTAAACGCTCGAGTGTTGCTCTTGGTCCGAGATCCCAGAGGTACACTACAATCCAGAAAACACAGAGATTGGTGCCCTGGCCAACCTGACTGCGACCAGCCTAATTTATTATGTGCAGATATGGTCTCAGATTATACAGCAGCTGTCCGTTTACAGAAACTGTACCCCAACAAATTTCGGTAAGATCAAATTAGTTATTTATGGTAGAAGTGAGTAAAGATATATTTAATCTATAAGCGGAAAGTTTACTTGCCACGCTATTATTTGTAAAATGTAAATTTGAAGTACGTACATACCTGAAAAAAGTTTAAAAAAAATATTATCACAAAGTAAATATACAAGTGAATATAGAAATATTTTATCATCAAGGAATACAAATATTTTGATTTTTGATTGTTATGGATATGTACATATTTATTTTAAATTTTTATCCATCATTAAAGTGTTACTTTAGACTTTAGTAACAATAACAAGGTTTCAGTAGATAAATGCAACTTTTTAAATAAGTTGCTATTAAAATTAAAAATTACCCCTAACTTTAAAATTTAGTGAACATAAAAACTGTAGACAGGGTTGTGACCGACACAGCCAAACTTATAGCATTTTCCATTTACATATTTAGTTTTGCACTCAGTGTAGGGAATGACGTCATGCCCGGCACTAGTTGTTGTTATAACACATGCGTAGTGCATTTTAAATGAAACGTGATGCAAAAGTCCAATGCAAGTTTATTAGCTGTCACTTTCAATACAGAGGATATCACTACACAAGATTCGTTTCCAATAATTTTTATATTATTAACAAACTTACATCCATTGTACTTACGTAGACTTTTTTACAACGCAACACATATGAATTTGATAGATTGCACTGGCAAGAACTGACGATCGTAGTAAGTGCAAGAAAGTGCGCACTGAGTAAGGTTCAGTTCACTCGAAAAGTATAAATGGAACATGTAAAATTCAATTAGTGGCACTGATAATGTAAATGGAAAACGATTTATGCACTCAGTGCGCACTAAATGTAAATGGAAAACGCTATTAGAAATGTAACATATAAAATCCACTTTCGTAATATCCTGCTTCTCTAATTATTTTAGGTAAAAAAGCTTCAAATAAAAGTTGAAGAGCTAAAAAATCTATATTTAAATCAATAAGAAAATAGTACATTAAGATACAAGTTTCATAAGAAATGATTTTAGCGCACGTGTCATTATTAGAAACGAGCGGCTTGCCGCGAGTTTTCTAAAAGGACAAGTGCACTGAAATGCCTTATGAAACATGTATTTTATACCATTTTTTCTATTTTGGTAATTTTTTCAAAAAATGTACGTTATTTCATGTTCAGGAATTTCAATTTCGGTTGTTTCATGAAGTACATATTAAAAAACCAAAATAGAAAAATTAATTTTTCATGCTTTGTAACGTTAGAAATTAGGTTAGGTCGAAAATCGCCCCAAAAATAGCGATAGCCATAGAATTTAACAAATGTGAAACGATTTATGTCAAGTTTGATTAATTTATTATTTATAATTTATCTTCAAGTGAATGTTTATGCATTTAAATTAACAGATAAAATAATGTACTTAATATAAATAAATTAACCTAACTTGACAGACAAAACGTTAAACATTTGTTAATTTTTTTTTTCTAATTCCATGGCTATCGTTATTTTTGAGGTGATTTTCAACATTTTCACAAATAATAGACCTTTTCAATTTAAAGAAATAGAAGATATGCGCAATGGGGATCTGCACATAGTAAGAACAAATGAGATCCATGGCTTTTGTTTCTAAAATCATAGACGTAAAATGTGAGAAAAATCTCAGACAACTTTAAAAAAACTTATCGAAATAAGTTACAAAGGCTTTTATTGATGCTAAAAGGTCTAATGATGCAAATTTTCACCGAGAATACAGGTATTTTCTTACTATTTGCAGCAATACAAGAAATAGCCGTTAAATTGAAAAGGTTCATTTCTGCCGTTACAAAGAATATAAAATTAATTTTATTTATTGATTTAAATGCAGAATTTTGTGTTCTACAACTTTTATTTGAAGCTTTTTTACCAAAAATAATTAAAAATGAAATTACGAAAGTATGATTGGACAATATTCTCATCCTCAGAAAATTTTATACGAAACCGTATTTATAGAGGAAATAGAAATTAGGATTACAACAATGCAGAGGAATCAACCCTTTTTTCTCAAAGACTGGTTAAGATTACTCAATATTTAAACCAAAATAGTTTTAAATTAAAAATGTAAACGTTTTAAGGTCTTAAGAACTCTATGGTTTACACGTTGAGATCTTATCGTAACCACTCTATAAGAAAAAGGGACCTCTGGCATGGTTAACATGTTGAATAATTCTAAGTTCTCTTTACCTTCTTAATGATTTTGCATAAAATTTTACTATAGATAATGAGAGCATTGTTCTTGAAATACATATAATATTTTATTTTCATTTAATTTTTAGGTTAGGGGCAATTTTTAGACTATAATATTTGATTATTATAAAAGTTGTAAAAAGTAAAATACACCATACCCCAATATTTTTATTATTGATTGGCAGAGCTATTCGTTATGAAGACTTCTCCCTCGATCCATACAAGGGAGTAGAAGAGCTCTTCTCATTTTTCCAACTGTACATTCACCCAAATGTTGTGGACTTCCTCGACAGCCACACAAAACTGAACGTTGGAGGCGTTTCAAGTACGTTCCGGAACTCGAAAAGTGCGCCGTTCCATTGGCGTTCAGACCTCAACTTCTCCGAAGTGCAGTACATCGAGGAGCAGTGCCTCACCGCCATGAAATACTGGGGCTATGTAAGAGCAAAGAACGAAACACATCTAAAGGAGTTTAACCCTCTCGCGGATTACTCACTCAAAAGCAATAATTAATAAATTGTTGGTTGCTCACTAGTGATACTCAATTTGTTTTAATGCACTGCCCCCTCTCTACACGGATGAGAATTTTTGCACAATTGATCACAAAAATTAGTACAAAGTTTCGTTGTGCCCACCGAACTGAAATTCGTAAATCAAATCGTCAATATAAATTTTATTCGTGAAGAGTGTATGATCTTGCCAGTATGATATGTAATTTATCCGAGTACGGAGGGTAAAGTAATTTAAAACAGTATTATGATTTGAACAAATTGAGACATGAATAATTATTTATAGTTTCTCTACTTATTTGTTGACTTTTACAAATATACGATATTATTTTTATACAATAGATTTATTTAAAGCAATAACCCGGGGATTTATACACCTAAGATCAAAAGTTGCACTTCACTAAGATTTCATTAAGCGGCCGTAGTTCATTGCGCGCACCTCGTCAAATACAGCTACTTTTTACGGTTCTAGAAACATTCACCGCCTACAGTTCACCGCGGAAAGTTTATCGCATATGATGTAAAAATGTCTGAATGGTGCTAAGATAATTTTCTTTGTAAATTGGATATATTTGTGGAAACAATCCGGCGGAAGCCAATGGGGACTTATACAACAAACTTTTTGGACGCCATCTAGTGAGTAAAAAAGTAATTAATAAGTAATGTAGTGAGCAAATGACATTTATCATGTGATCCAGCACGTGATCAAAACACTGTTAACTGCTTTGAAAGGAAACGTAAACATGTCAGACTGAACACATTTTTATATAATTATTTAAATATATGATCTACTCAGTGCATACCTTGCAATTAATTCATGTTTATTTCCACTTTTCTTCAAACCCCGGCATTCTAACCATCCTTTCAACTGTAAGACTGAATGGTTTTCAATGTTTTTAAACACAAATCGTGCCCCCGGTACATCATCTTGTGTTAAACAGATTATTTATTTGTGAACTTGGTTTTTTAGTGATATTTCAAATTCAACGATCACTACACTTTAGTACAAGAGATAATTAATAACAGGCACTACATACACAAAATAACAACCAAAGTTTGTTGACTAATTAACAAACAACTTGTTGGATCAACGAGGCGAAGTACTGAAGGGGAGAGCATGTGATTGACTCGGCCATGGTCACCTCGCCTTTTCTAAAAATTTGTTGTCCTTTTCTAAATTGTGTGGAGGGAGGTCCGTCGCCGATCCGCCGCGGGTGACGTCAAATTTATAAGTCCCCATTGGAGTTGGCTCCCATCGATGTTTAATATAACATCCCTAACATTTCAAGAACAACATTAACTGTTTTTACTGGGATGAAGGAGAGGCTGGAATTTAATGTTGGACAAAAATTAGTTCTGTTGGACCCTGTAACCCTATATTCTCTTACACAACTTTTTGTTATTTATTAAATTGACTGTTTTTTTTATAAACTTGGCTAAAATGGCAAATAATTTTCCCGCGGTGAATTGTGTGCGGTGAATTTTCCCAGCGGGGAATGTTCCGCGGTGAATTTTCCAGATCCCACTTTTAACAGCACTAGGGACAAAAACGGTCAAATCAAAATAAATTTAAGATGGTAGCTATTATAAAATTAAACATACGTTCCTACAATATTGTTTACCATTTTGCAATATATTTTACTGTGATATTTTTAAAAATATTACTAAACTAGGCAGTATTAGTGGAGCACATAAAACAAAAATTGCGTTACATTGTTTGCTAGATCACATTCACTTGAACTGAATTAATTTTGCTTCAAGTGCAGAGATTAATATATAAGTTGACCGCTGTTTTAAGGGACTATTCTACACCGCAAAAGGATAATAATTATTTATTTACACATATTTTATCAACAAGCGAAAAGTAATAAAATAAAAAATATCTTTTTCTATTTCTGTTTTTAATATCTGACTTAAATGTACTCATTTCCATGGCGCTAAACAACTTGACAAATTGGTTTTGAGTGTATGGACCTTTTACATTTTTATTGCATCCTGACGTCATTTTTCAATGCGCCACGTAGTGAAATTCTTAAGAACTAGAGATGAGGAGGCACCATGTTGTCAAGTAAAATGATTAAAAGGATATGCATTTATTTTCGATAAAAAATTATTTAAACAACACAAAAACTTAAATAATTTTGTCTTTGATTATAAAGAAATAATTAATAATGAAAAAAATATATTTAAAGGAAAAAACAACAATTTTATTCTTGTTTATTACTTTCCTAATATCAATCTGGCAACTACGCAATTATCTGTCACTTTATGGGGTGTTTATTTCGCATCTTCTAGAACAAAAAACCACTTTTTCTGATTCCCATCTCCTCTTTCACTTGTAAAATATTCAACACAAATGCATTCTGTGAATTTATTTAATAAAGTTAAGTTTTGCCAGAGTTTTTTCTTTCCGCCATTTGTAATTTTATTTGAAATGTAACTTGCCTTCTCAATGCGCAAACAACCTACTGCGTACTACATACAGAATGTCTCACAATTCGCGCCCCAGACGAAACTGACACTTGCCGATGACAATGGGTTTCCAAAAAATAGAAGAAAATAATTTGCGGCTGCTTGCATAATGGAGTTACAAGACTTTTTAATCCACCAATCCCGGAAGGATATCTTGAGGTGTGATGATATTATTACAAAATAAAACTGGTTGCTAGGTTTTAAAAATACTACTAGTGAGTTACAAAATTTGTTTGACTTACTGTAATTTTGACACTGTAGAGTTGATTTTTCACTGTCAACAAATTTAGGTTAGCAAGATTTCTATCCGGAAAACGTTCCGAATAGACTCGTCCTGCCTCTCTGGCGTTACGTCCACATTCTCCGAAAATTATAATCATTTCTAAGTAATCACCGGCTGAATTTGCCTTTTTTTATTCACCTTGTCAAATTTAATTTGACACTGACATTTTTCGAAAACTACAGTCGCCCACACATTTTAAAGAAGATTTGTATAAAACCCTAGTAACGTAAAATTACGGCAAACACACGTTAAAGGTGTAGATCTCTGATTGGTCAATTTTAAGACGACTTTTCTCTAATATCTTTTAAGCTAGATTTTTTTTTCTTCGAAATTACACATCCGAATGTAGTCTCGTGTTTCCTCATTCGCTCTGGGGCGAGAGTTGTGAGACAGTCTGTATATGTCATTTTTTGATGTAAAAGGTCCAGTGGATACAGAGTGAAGCTAGTAACCAATAAAAGCTGTTGCATTTAGGCACGGGCTGAAGATAAAGATGACAGCTAATGTCTGTTGTATTGTACTTTTATTGCAGATATGCAATAATTGAGTTTTATTTATAAAATGTGTGCAAAAAAGAAAAAAATTAATGTAAACCATGAAAAACTTTTATATTGTTAAGCTACTGTCAAAATGGCCGCGCAGCTCAATTCCATGCGACATAAAGACCAGAGGCGCCGATAGCAAATGTCGTTACTGGTTGTCCTTTTGAGTGTCAGAATATACCGTTAAAGGAGCGGTCGCCTATTTTTTGATTCTCTGCACTGCACAATTCAAATAATTATTGGATTTGCTAAAGTTAAGTTTGGCTAGTTTTAGTCCCAATAGACCTCGTAAACTAAAATATTCTCGTCGAGTGAGGTTTCGTGCTGAGGTATTTTAGTTTCTCTCCCTCTTATAGTCAATTCTTTGAAAGTATACGTAGCTGAATAGCGTTGTATATACAAGTTAAGACATCATATCATGTTTGAACCATATCCTAGAGATATTACGATACAGATAGTTGGGAGACCTTGAGCTCTTCACCGCAGAGGTGGAGAACTGCAGGTCCATCGGTCAGTGCACTGCCATAGTGTTCCATTTCAGTGCCTTCATCTAAGCATTTTCCGGCAATGCACTACATCATACATCGACAGAATGCCGTGTGATAACATTCATCATATTTATTCATAATTTATACTAAGAATATTTAAATTATATATACGTATTTCGAAAATCAAGTTCTCATCATTGGTAGATCTACGAAAAATATTAAGAATAAGAAAAGTTGTGATTTTCGAAATTATTTCCAATTTTTCAACTGTACAATTTGAGAATAAAAGCAGCTTGGCACAACCAGAAATGGGTAATACGCCTTGGTGATACCGGATGGTGACGGTTAGAGGTACAATTGATGCAGTTTCCTGTTCTCCTGATACATTTGGAATTCGTTTAACATTCATAGTTATGTTTTATTTGTTTTTAATTTATTTATAAATTAAATTGAAAACAACATGAAATAAAGAAAATAAGTGCCGTGGCTAATGCTACTAATTAACAGACACGTGACTCGAGCGTCCTTGACGTGCTAGGAATCAGCTGATTTGTGTGCGCTTGTCATTTTGACAGAAACGATGTCACTTTGACAAGACCAATGTTTTGACTTATTTTAATTTTAAACTGTTTAGAAGTTATTATTTTTAATTTCATGTGTTTTACTGCCTGAAAATTGTACATTAATAACATTTTAGCAGTTCAAAATCAAAATAAGTCAAGACATTGGTCCTGTCAAAGTGACATTGTTCTTGTCAAAATGACACGCGCACACACATCAGCTGATTCTAAACACGTCAAGGTTGCTCGAGTCACGTGTCTGCTCTACACTGTTGCCAATAGACCATATTACTATCTCAATGCGCATGCTCAAAATGCACCAATCATGTGGTTGGGAGTACAGCGGAAATGAAACCAATGTTATCCGAATTTTTAAAGCAAAATATTAATGTGTAGACGTAAATGAACGATAATTTTTTTCTCGCAAGTTTCATTTCATGTTTAACTACTGGATTCTGCTCTTATAATATATAAATAATCAATTAAACATTAAAATTTTAAGCGCCTATTTACTCTTCTGTCACTGACAGATAACCTCAAACTAATGTTTTGTTGTGATTCTTTTGTAAAGTGCGAAATATATTTTTTTAATTATGCCTGTTTACTATTGTTACTTCCAGGATTGTGATTTGAATACATTAATTAAAAATGAATATTTTTTCCTAAGAATATGAGCAGTAAAGAGAAAAAAAGTTAGTATTGCCAACTTAATGAGAAAAATTAAAAAAATTGTTTGTCACCCTGGCCATTGAATTTATAATACCCCTTATATATTATATTATAAATTCAATGCCCTGGCACGCTTTTTTCATTTCATAAATCTGCCGGCAGAGGCGCTTTAGTTAAATAATATGGTCTATTCATTTTGACAATGTTGAAAATATTAATTTATGTAGAAGCGGCAACATCGCAGGGCAAGGGTCACGGTGCGGAAAGGAGAAATAGTTGAACAACAGATCATACTCATTTGAGGGCAATTATAACCGCCACCTCTCGGTATACAGGCTGTCCGAATTTTGAAGGCCACTATTGGAATCTCGGAAATAGGTTCCATTTAAAAAAGTCTAAGTTTGTGTTATCTCGAAAATTCACCGATACGCCACTGGATAGACAATGAAAAAATATCAAACTTTTTTATTTGGTATTTTTTCTCGATTATTGATAGTTTAGAAATAATTTCAAAATAAAAATAACCAAATTCAGTTTTCAGCATTTTCTAGTAACTTTTGGCAAAACAACAGCACATGATGGCATTTAACCATCGATCTTCTAAACTACATTTAACCGAAATCTTATTTGTTTTAGTTTCAGAGATCCCAATGGTGGCATCCTGTATAAATATAATATATTACAAATTTATTTATTAATAAATAAATTATAAATATCCTTTCGCGGGTCTGTTGATAATGAGAACGTAGTTTTCAAAATACGTAACCTTCCAAATTTTATTTTTAATTAATATTTATTTGCATTACAATGTCTTTAAAATTTCAAGGTTCGTGCATACTTTAAAATAATTTAATTGTGAAACTTTTAATTACAATAAACATCGAATTGTACGCTATATCAGATCGATTTATTACACAATATTAAGTAATTAAAGAAGTTCGTGAAGTATGAAATGTTACAGCACGGCTTCGAAGCTTTTATAAGTAAAGTCCATCGCTTGTAGCAACAAAAAAGTCATGTTAAACTAATAATAAGAATCGTTGCTACGTATTTAAATGCTCAGAGAATAGTTAAGTGGCTATGGTACCTACTTAAACAATTAAAAAGTTGGTTGAACTGACTTAGAAACGTCCTAAAATGATTACAATTCATTCCTCAAATCAGGTAGCTTAAGATTCGTTCGTAGTTACGTCGACAACGAAAATTCAGTTCACTCTTATGGCGCTTAATCACATTTTGGGCTTCCAGAGACGTAGAAGTTAATTTTTAAGAATTTTGCATGTTAGGGACGCGCCTAAATATGAAATTGTAAATTGTTTTAACTTCCACAAAGCTTATAGTGTGCAATGATTGTAAATTTGTTATACCGTTTATTAAATATATAACGAAATATTATATTCAATAGTGTGTTATTTCTCACATAAGCGTCCTTCATCTTTGTGCAAGAATATTGAAAAAAGGTCAGGTAAAGATATGAAGATAATGACATTAATTACACACGCCTTGCAACATGTGTTTTTCAAGAAATTCTTTGCTTTATTCGCACCTTTTTAACTGGCTGCTAACAACGTTCTCGTCGACCTTGAATGACTGTTGTCGTAACTGTAATATGACATTATTTTATCATGTATTACTTATTGTCCAATTTACTTATAAAAAGTTCAATTAACGTCTATTTTTATTTTATTTTTATTAATAAAACATGTGATTAGTCGGACTAAAAAGATAACGGACCTGGAATAATTTTGATTTTTTATAATCTTATGCAGAATGTTCCAAAATCAAACAACCAAACTTAAAATTTAAGTAAACAACTTTAAAATAAGTGGACCAATTTGCACAAGCATTTTAATCAGTTACACAGGCTGTAATAGCTAAACGAGCTACCTCAAATGATTTCTATATTATTAAAGATACATAAAGTATTATAAGATAATTTTATAGAAGACCAAGGGGGACATCCTGATTAGACATTTTTTTTAAATCAGTCTCAAGTTACAAAAATTATATTTTTTTAAATGGGATAGAACATATTTTTAAGGCTCGTTCGATAGGATATTATGTAATCATTTTATATCCGTACAAAACAAAAATTTAGAGAAAAATTCAATTGAAATTTAAATAAATTTGATTTTTCTAGTTCTTATCAGTCGGCTATGTATAAAAAATGAGCTTCAATTAAAACGAAAACATAAGTATTTGTTATTAACTTTATAAATCGTGTTCTATTGTTTCTATCCTAAATAATGGGCTACTTGCTTGCCATTTTTTTATTTAATATTTTTGAAGAGACGATAAAAACTTGCTACCCATATTTTTTCTTTTGGCAAAATTTTCATTAATTGGCCGGAAAAAAATTAATGAAATTTTAATATTTAAATTATCACCATGTATGACGTAGAATTACGCCGAACCAATGAATGGCCGTAAAGCAATAACATCGGTACGTCCAATAGCAACGGCATGTGCGGATAATTTAAACATGACAGATCATCTGTTTGACGTTTGAATAATAATTTTTAATCTTGTACGAGTATAAACTAAGTTAAAATCCTTCAAAATCCTGCTTAACAAGTCGAAATGCATAATAAAAGTAACAGAAACCATGCAAATTGTAAATAATAAAGAAGAGAGACAGTGACAGAAAAATGAACTAATGTTAAAATCAAATTTAAACACGCTCGCCATCTGCAGGTTACATTCTTAAATATGCATCCTTTTCTCCAGTTCAAAATAATGACGTCAAAGAAAATTTTCTTTCTTAATTTATTAAAAACATATAATTTATTTAAAATAAAATTTATATTTTGACAATCTGGTAGTTCCGACCAAGTAAAAGATAATATATTAAAAAGAAATTTAAAAACATATTATATTATTTATAAGACCATAATATACAACGAACTATCGAATGAATATGATGCTGCACAGGGCAAGTTAGTTCCACAGAAGTTGAAAGACGTAAACTAGAAAGAATACGAAAGTTTTATGAGTGGCGGTGTTTAAAAAAATGTGATTTATCGAATTTGTTGTGTTGTCACATTTATCCATAAACTACGATTTTGATATGTTTGAATAGCTGTTGCCTGGCAACTTTATAGGCCCTCGGGCAATAAAAGCCAAATTGCGCCCGCTTTTTAAGGCGAATTAACAAATTTATGATTCGAAATAAAATAAATAATATATTTTTAAATTTTAATATATTTGACAAGATTCACTGGCACAGATTATCTGAAAGCAATACGATCGATAAACAGAGCAGTGCGAGAATTTCTACAACGAGGTATTTGTATTGTGTGCCTGGATGGAATTCGGCGAAATGAAAATATTTGAACTCCTGCAGAACGAACAGTGGTAGCAGAACTTTTCGATCGCATGAGATTTCGACTAGTTTAACCAGTGGTTTAAAAATATTTTCTTCCCTAATCGGAATTCCTCCTTGGTCTTCTATAAAATTTAATTAATATAACATTTTTAAGTCCCCCAGTAATTAATTATGAATTTTTGACAATTTTTAACTCATCAAAGATTAGCTTGATAGTTTTTTCAGTTTTATGCCTCCTAGAAATTAGTTTGTTAAATGAAAGGATTTCAAAAAAAAGGTTTGCTGGAAGCTTTTAAGAAATAGGAACAAAATATATTTGACTGAAACAATTTTAAGTTTGGTTATTTCATATTGAAACATCCTGTAAATCAAATATTTTAAATTTCTGCTGATTTGCAGTAATGAATAAATAGCCACGGTCACATATAAAAGAAGAAAATAATTATGTGTATAATAACCAAACAGTATATTCTCAAAAAAGCTGCAAAACTTTAATTACACAACAACTCATTTAATAACGTTAATAATAAAAAGATTCACACAAGAATAAATACTTCAAATGCATATAAAATTAAACAAAAAAATTAATTAATTTCTTGTACTAACTCCTGTTCTTCCATCAACCTTCTTTGGTAATTCTCTAGTGTCGTCTGAATTGTTAAATCTGAATATCTACAATTCTCAAATCCACAAGTACATGTGAACGATTTGTACTTTATTATCCAAAACTTTTCCCCGTAATCGAAACTAAAACAGAATCATTCTTGAAGTAGTTGTAAATACACATTAAATTTCTTCATACCCAAGTTCTTCATTTGCCAGGATATCTCTGTTCGCAAAAAAAGCTATCCTTGGGAATCGAAGATCTTGATGATCTATGTAAATCCGCACAGGAAGAAGATTGGGATCACAACTGTGGTTAATAAATCGAGAAAGGTTACCGTATCTTCGAGCATCGATACAATACGTTTCGCCATCCTGTTTTGTATTAATTACTTAATTAAATAATTAAAATAACCTTGCTTACAAATTATTAGCGGTATAAAATTAAAGGCGCAAATACTCAAAAAATATAATATGCAGATACGAAGTCAACAAGCGAAACGAAATTAAAATAAAAATATTTACTTTTCCTTTTATACATACTCGGTTGTCCAAATCAAACAAATAACTATCATCTTCTCGCTGGTCTGCTTCTAAGTCTGATATGATTTCGCCTACGTATTCACAGACATAGGACCCTCTAGGAATCATCCTTAAAGTGCGGATACCCCATCCTTTACCAGCAGTTTTAAATAGTTGAAATCTTTGCGTCAATCCGTGTTGAACTACTCGATTGTTGCATGTTATTGCATTGCAGGAACACATTGGGTTACATTCGAAAAGCATCGGAGGATCTAATAAAATTAATTTGTATTTTTTATTTGTTACTTTATTAATCAATAATTATTGTTAAACCAATCATTTTTTTTTTATTTTTATATATTCCCGCTATTGTGACGTCACGCTTGCTACTTTCGTTGTAGTGTATGACAAAAATATATAACTAATAAGCTTATCCCGATAGTTTCAACCCAGTTGAATTTCAAGGTTAACTCTCTACCGTTTATCTCGACCAAATATAACTAGACAAAACATTCCCTATCCCTCCTCACTGAATGTTTTGATTTCGGCTGGCCAGACAGAGAAACTAGAGATATGTCTTGTCTAGTTCTAGTATTTCTCGCTAGACGCCACGTAGAGTGTCAGTGTATAGTCTAGTGTTTAGTTTGAACGTTGCTCACTAGAGGCCACGTAGAATCATGTGTATTTTGTGTTTGTTTTGTAATTTTAGTGGTTTTGTGAGCGACACGTTGGTTTTTCTTTAATATTAAAACGTATAAATTATTGAATGTTAACCTTAAATGTTAACCACGAAATTTTAACTAAGAACACTTGCGCCTCTAGTAAGCAACGTTCAAACTACACACTGATATTCCACCTGGCCTCAGTGGTGACCTCTAGTGATAAATACTCGGACTATACAAGACATATCTCTATCTCTACTTTCTGTCTGGCCAGCCAAAATCAAAACAAACCAAATGAAGTTTTTTCTAGTTATATTTGGTCGTTGGGCCGAAAGAACCCTATTTGAACCCGATCGAAAGCGTCGGCGAAATGTCAATTTGTTTGGTTATGTTATTTGTTTTTGCGGATAAATATAATCGAAAATGGAACGAGTAATGACATTATGCACATTTTTTTTAAATAAAAGGTTATGAATGAAAGGTGAAACATGGTTTTGACTGGCGGGAAAACATTGTGCTACAATTTACAGATTCAGATAGGATAGAAAATTCTTTAAAAGCACTTTTAATTATATTTGCGAGGTACTAAATACTAAATTGAAACCAAAATATACTTTTTTAAGCGACCCTTCTAAAATTGTAAGTATTAAGAAAAAGATTGCTGTTTCAGTATGCTTGTCTCGCTAGCTGTTGAGAATATGGAGTATTCTAAGCTTTTTTCCGTGCATTAGACCGAGAATTTTCTTTTACTTCATTAAGGAAAGAAAATACATTACTTTCAAATGTTTCTTTTTGACATAATTCAATTTTAATCACATACCATTTGACTGTTAAAATGCATTTGTATTTTAGGGTCGAGTTGAAAATTTCAATCTGGTTGATAAACTTCGATCGGGTTGAATCAGTCCATTTTCAAGCGGGTTGAAACTATCGGGATAAACTAGGTATATATCTTTTTATCTCCCGCCATAAGTAAGGGAGGTAGTTTTCGGTCAAAAATTTGATAGTGAATTTTCAGTGAATAATCACGAATTAGACCACAACACGTTTCTGTCTGTATGTATGTATGTATGTGCTTGACGATTTTTTTTTCCACGATAACTATGCTCTGTTCCATTTAAGCCATTCAGTAGATGGCACTGGCAACAGCGCAAATCTGAAGTAGCCGAAATTACATTGGGTAAACTTGTCTCTTGTCTCTAATTTCAGCCAATCAGAGAGGTCAAAACTATTCCCTATGCTCCGCAATACTGAATAGCTTAAATGGAACAAGGTAAAGTATCAATCTTCCAAAAAATTATATTTTCAGTATTTAAGCTTTGCATCCCATTCCATCGCAATAAAACGACACTAGCGCTATTTGAGGCTTTTAGTAAGCAAAGGTGACGTCACAGTGTAAATGTCAATTTGAATCATATTATTTTTTAAATAACTTTTTTGAAATATTTACCGAATAAATGGCGACTTTTATGAGTCACAAATAAGAATTTTAGTAAAATTCCACATTTAGTAACTCTATCTTCTTTTATTTTGTGTTTAGAAAAGTCTGTGATGTTTACAAAAATTTATATTTTATAAATGCTTACCAGCAAAGTTAAAATCTGTGGCGAGTTTTCCTTCATCATTGTACCAGCATCTCAGCGAATTATTACCACAAAGACATTCTGAACTAGTACACCTATCCTCACAATTGCAACACTGTAAAGTTGTAATTTTCCTATCCATATTTACATCAGAAGTAATACAGTTCTCTATTACATATGTAAAATCAATTGGTTTCGATTCATCGTCTACTGTATTTATACATTGCACTGGATTTATTTCTTTTCCTCTTGAAATATCACTAAAACATTTTATTTGTAATAAAAATTGTTTTAAGTTGAATCAAACTTACTTTGTAAGTATTGTAGGCTTTCTGTGACTAGAATTTGTAATAGACTGTAAGTGAACGTTTAAGGAAATCGCGGTATAACAATCACCAGGATTTGAAACGCAACAATTAACCGGTTTTTCTTCAGACTTATTAATTAAATGAACATTTGCTCCTCTTGCTAATAACATTAACACACAATTATATTTATCTTGTCTCGCTGCTACATGCCTTAAAAACAATCATTTCAAAAATAAATTCCAATTTTTCAAATCATATGTCCGGATTTTAAATTACTCTCATCCAGCAATCCTAGGATTTTTTAAACATCTGAATTAACAGAAACAATCATTAATATTTGACAATTAATCACGGAAAAGTTTAATTGCAACGAAAATGACCGATGGAGGCAGCACCAATTTTACGAAATGGCCGGCGAGAAGAGTAATTGTCAAAACTTGTACAGAATGTCTCATTTTCGATGTTTTTTTAAGGTATCTCGGGTAATATTAAAGATAAAGCAAAACAGTTTGCACATTCCAGGGTCAACTTTTCGAAAAAAGTTTAATAGTCACCACATGAATTTTCGATCTCCTTTTTTTTCTGAGCTACAAGCAAAAACTCGTTTTTCGGTCATATCGAAAATATCTCATATATTATTTATTATGATAGTAAGAGAAAAATTGTTTTACCAAACTTTCAACTGTTTTTTAGGTAGAAAAAAATGGCATAATTAGATTTTTTGAAAACTTAATTCTCAAGATATCATACAAACTTATGATTTTTTAAATGCGAACCTATATTAAAAATATTCTCGTCGTTTTCCTTATTTTATAAGCTTTTCAAGGATATATAACAAGTCTACATTCTTTTATTTTAAACATGAATAAAAGATAAATTATTAATTTATTAGGGTGAAAAAATAGAAAATTATTAAGAAACAAATGAAAGAAATACATTTAAAATCACCAATTCTTTATTTCTAATATTATTTCTTTCAGCTTTACTCATTTTTTCAATTTATATATTTCAAAAGCATATTAAACCATATTTTTCAAAGCCATCTGTAACGTCGATAAATAATAATTTAACTAATCCGAAAATAATTAGTTAAGAATAATTTGAGAACATAATTAATAATTATAGAATCAAAATAAACAAATTATAATGTTTAATTGATTTTTTCATTTATTTCTTAATATTTTTTAATTTTTTTCACCCCAATAAATTAATAAGAAGTGCAATATTGTTTAAAGGGAAGTATGACAACCATAAACACAACAGTTTGATTACTTTTCTGGCAAGTTCATAATTTTGCCACCAGACGGCTACAAGTTTATTTTCATTGCCAATTATAACAATGCATAGAAATTATTCGCGACTGAAATTAATCCGTAGCCACCAAGTCGGCCATCTTAAATGAACGCAGCGCCTCTATAGGACATTTCAGTCGCCAATTCAGCGACATTATGAAAATTCACATTCTGTAATTTGTGATTTCTGCAAAAAAAAAATCATTTTCTACGACGAGATTCATTTTTGACTAAATGGTTTAATCTGAATGATATTATTTTCCATTATTAATGTCAAAGATATGATACTTTCATTAAATAATAAAATTTGAAAATCCGGACAATGAAAATGAAAAACCCTTTATTTCTTACAATGGTGAATCTCCATGCGCGTTGACAGCATTTACATCACATCCATTATTTAGTAACAATTCCATAATTTGACTACTCCCGCTGAACGCAGCCCAATGTAGGGCGACATTTTGTTCAACATCTCTGAGAAGCGGATCGGCGCCATTTTGTAGTAAGTAGCGCGTAATATCAAGATGACCGTGCTCGCATGCCCAAACCAAAGGCGTCCATCCACCGTCATCAATGCTGTTTATGTACATCCTACGATTTTGGGACGAAGAGAGCAATATTTGACACGCTTCTAAGTTTCCGAACTTGGCGGCTAAGTGTAAAGCGCTCATGCCGTCAGTTCCCTAAAATTCATTCGTATTTTACTATGCAGCCATTTGCCAAATAAATATACAATCTCAAACTGACGAGTAAATTTTATTCACCGATTACTTAAAGTTCAATGGGATTAATTAACAGATGATTCATTCGGCGAATAGTTACTTACTGACCTTGATGAAAGAAAAATATGGTAATAGTAATAACTGATGAATAAAGTTTTGTAAAATCTCTAAACATTGGTGATGAATGAGTTTCAGATAAGAATGGACCATATGCTTAGATAAAGGACATGATTTCTGCCCTCTGTTGGTCAAAATATAATCTCAGAATCTCAGTTCAAACAACAACAAAAATTATCAGCCGACAACTGTTATAAACCATTTCAGGCGGCATTTTAAATTTATACGTGACCCTGGCATATAGTATTAGATTTTAAAGCTACACAGAAGTTGTTTAATTCGAGTGTAAGGCATGGTTTAAATTCTTATTTTACAAATAAAGTTATTTTAGTATGTGAAAAAGTGAAGTATATTCATCAATCAATTATAAAATATTGTATTGCTATATTTAACCTAACTTTTTATTTTCCAAACCAGACAAAATATTTCCAAGTGTAGTATTTTGGGGACCAGAAGTGTAGTATCCATCATAATTATTTGAAAAACGAAATTAACAAAACAAAAACAAAACTGTGAATTATTTAAACAGTTTGACTATTTTTTGACAATATTGTGACACAAAATATGGCGGCGGATGGCGCTAGTGTTAGTTCCTTAGTTCATTGATGTTTTCACGGTAGGCGCGCGAGTCTCGATTTTAAAATCAGGCAACCAATCAAATTGCAAAGACATGATTCGTCATCTTAATTACGAATTGACTTCAATTACTTGTAGTTTGCGAACTAATATTTAAACAATATTCTTTCAGTACTTTTTAATTTACGTATATTTTAGATTTTTTATCAAAGATAGTTAAAATTTGGCTATGGTATAGTACCTCATTGTCAAGAAAATAAAAATATATTTCATTACAATTTATTATCCATTTCTGGACATGCCAATTTATTTTTGCAGTTTTCGGTAGTGTCTATATGTATATCTGCATCATTGAAGGCATTTACCAGGGGTCACGTCACGTGATCTCAAACCATAGAAGTCACTTTTATACTACTTGAAAATAGGAAAGAATATTTCTAAGTTTTATGGGGATTTTGAAAATTTTATACCGGATTACCGAAATTTCCTGCTCGCCTGATCATTTTACGGGAAAGTTGTTCACAATTAAAAGTTAGAGATGTAATTATATTATTTTAAAGAAAGGTCATTACCTTTAAATGAATGCTGGCTCCACTCTTAATCAAATACTTAACAATATTATTCTTAAAACTTTGTACGGCAAGCATAAGCGGCGTATTTTGTTCCTTATCAAGAACATCCTGTTCAGCTCCTGCTACAAGTAACATATGAACAACAGCCAACAATCCTTCCTGACTAGCATAATGTAAAGCAGTTATTCCTTCTAAATTTTCAGGTATCACTTCGTTTAGATCAAAGTCAACATTGCCTAAAATAATTGCTACTCGCTCGTAGTCATTTGTTTTGATTGCATCAAATAAAGAAGATGTGTTGATTTTGTCCTCAATTTGAGATATATCTGCTGATTTGATCAATTCTAATGCATCTACTGGTATAAGTGGAGGTGAAATTGAACGTTTTTCTTCTTTTTCAGATTTTGTCACTTGAAAAGACATTTTTGCCGATGGACTAAAACATCTAAATTAGTAACGCTTGCTGTCGATATACAAGGGGAGATTTTCTGTAATCTATCTAACCAGAAGGAAATGATTGAATATAGATTCAATTTTTTGTTTTCTTTCCTTTTTGCTTTCACATATTATAACGCCCTAGCCTTTGGGTTATATAAAACAAACTTAGGCTTTGGGGATGAGTTCCCAGAGCGTGATTTGGACTTCGGCCAGCTAACAGTGGAGACGGGGTGGGTCGACATCGCTCCGAAATAAGGGTGGTGAGGGGGCGCCAGTCACACTGTTATGTATGAGAGACAAGCCCTCGGGAACGTAAATGCGGAAAACTACAGGTGGGGCCTAAAAACTTCCTGTTTTGGAGGCGAATAAAATAAAAAGTATTAGTGAGAGGCAAAATTTATTTTTGGATAATTTCAAGTTTTAAATGCAGTTTTAAACAAAATTTTGAAGGTGGTGACCACTGTTCTCTATGTACAGATGCATCCGATTTTTGAAACTCCTCTCTATACATTCCATCATTCGGGCTATTTTCCATCGAATAAGATTCTTCAGCTGAAGCAGGATTGTAGGGCGGTGTTTGTAAACTTGAGATGTCATAAAAATAATCACATGGTGTTAGAATTGCAAGGGCAATGTTCCCCTGACGACTCATCTCGATTCGAGGTGACATCCCGTGGGCGGCGCGTTCGCCCGATCTAATTCCATGTGATTTTTTAATCGAGATATCTCAAGGCAATGTTTACAAACACCGCCCTACAACCCTGTTTCAGTTGAAGAATCATATTCGGCAGAAAATAGCCCGAATGTTGGAATGTGTAGAGGAGCTTTAGGAATCGGTTGCATCAAACTTGAAATTATCTTCTTTCATTAAATGAAATTGCTTAAAAAAGTTAAATATTAGGGTACATCTTTCCCTTTGTCAAAAACTTGCCTAACTTATTTTCTTTTTACTTAAATCTTTTTTAGTTTGAATCAAACGTAGTTAATTTAACGGCTAAGAATATTACGTAAAAATCTCCCCTCATTAGATATAATTTTCTAACTTACTAATGCGCTTTTTGAAGTGGAAGAAACACTGGTTTCTTCAAACATTTCATAACAATTTCTACATCATTTTTCGGCGATGGTATTCCACAATGTGGGCAAAAAGTTTTATCCTCTAATATGATTTGGCAGTCCCTATGATATTGGTGAAACGCTGAACATTGGACAAATCGTCCCTGAGTACAAAATAGTCCACAAGTTGGACAACAATTATGCCGAAGAAGTCTTTGTTTGTGGACTTCACATAGGATGATATATGGTATTCGAGTAGATGGTCGTAACATTGCTATATCACCAGAAATTATATTATTGCACCCTATTACTTTATTGTTGATTGAATCTACTGCTGTACAGTACACTACATCTAAGAAAAATATTTATTTTTAAATAATTCTTAATGGATTGTGTTAAGTGTACCTGAAGAATTAGTAGAAGTAACATATATTTGAGAAGTTTGTTGACACAAACATTTCTTTCCGGGAGACTCGCAAGTTACTGAAGAACTTTCTGGATGATCTGGAAGGAGATTCTCATCATCTGCTATTGACCCAGATAAGGGTTCACAAATATCTGTATTATCATCTGTATTTGATTTTCTAAAATATTATTAATTTAATATTTAAAGATTAGTTTACTGGTAAATAAACTCTATATATTTTACAGTATGATTTCTAACTTTTGAAATTTAATTTTAAAATAACCCATTAACGAAAAAAAATCCCACAAATAAATAAAAATTGAATTCACAGTAACAAAATATGATTTCACATTTACGAACGAAAATTTATTTCACAGTAACGAAAGCTAATTTCAATTAAATGAAAACAAATTTAATTCTTTATATTCCTTTCAACATTTTATACGTAAATAATATGGACATAATGGGGTAGTAATTGTCTCAACCGTGTTGAACTGCATAAAGATTTAGGAGTTTTGTTCGACCCTAAATTATATTTTGGTCCGAATTACGACTATATTATTAATAGTGCTTACAGAAATTTAGGTTTCATTATTCGAAATTCACATTGTTTCAACAATCCAAAAACTCTTATTTCTTTGTACAACTGTTTTGTAAGGTCTAAGCTCGAATAGTGCCTCATTGTCTGGAACCCAATATATGATAACTTTAGTATGCGAATTGAGTGGGTACAGCGGAAGTTTGTCAGATATTGCACTCGTAAAATTTCACCTTCATTTAATCCTTTAACATACAGTTATTCTGCTGCTATACATACATTTGATATGTATACACTTGAGGACAGACGTAGGATATATTCATGCCTATACCTTTATAAACTACTAAATAATCTGGTTGATGATAATTTCGCTTTAAGTCAAATTAATTTTTCCGTACCACGTTTGCATTCCCGTTCCAGTAATACTTTTTACATTCCTGTTATACGTAACAATTATGAATTTAAAAACCCTATTAGAAGACTATGTGTTATCTATAATGAAATTGAAAACAAATGTTTTAGTGAACTAGACATTTTCTATCATACATTTACTCAATTTAAAACTGTTCTCTGCAATGAGTTAAACTAAGTGACACATTCATTCACTTATTTTTTCTTATATTTTTATATTTGTAAACTTCATATATTTTTATATTTGTAAACTTCTGTATTTTTTATTCTCTGTATTTCCATACTCTGTCTATTCTTGCCTGTTTATTTTGTATATATTGTTGCCTCTCCCATGTTTTTGGGATACTCACGTATCCTGTTTTGGGAGAGAATAAATAAATAATAATAATAATCTCATTCTCGCTGCTAGAGTAGTCAACAATGTTGTAATCAAATAATTATTGTTGTAATCATGGTTCATCATTGTTGTAATCAATTTGCATCATTTATTTATTTATTAATAAATCAATCAAACAGAATACAAGATCCCGATTGCAGGATGAAATACAAATATAAATACGAATGTGTCGAAACAGTAAATACAGTAAATAATTGATAAGTATACAAGAAAGTTAAGTAATCCGAAAAATATTTTATTATTTTACTCTTAAGTTTAGGTAAGGAGTTGGCTTGTTGAAGATTTCAATTCATAATTAGTCTTACAATAAATGGTATTTTATTTCTTGAAGTGACTCATGGAATGTGAAATGGTATTAGCTCAAGGGTAGATGGGTCATCAATATTATTATTAATTAATTTGTTTAAGTAGAGATGATTGTTGTAACCAAGTTTTATCATTGTTGTAATCAAATTTAATTTTTAGTTAATTAGTAAATTATTTATTTGTGTTTTTACTCTGAAGAAGGCAGCAGTATATGCTACCGCAAGAGGCAATTCATTTACTTTTTTTGTGCCCCACCTTGGGCGCCTATCTTAAGCGTCGTGTGCAAAATCTATTTTCATTAATGTGAAATCATATTTCGTTAATGTGAAATAATACTTCAAAAGTGTGAAATCATACTGTTAAAGGTATACATACGCTAATTTTCTGTGAGATCTTCGAGATGGTTTAATACTATCATTATCTGATGAAGATTTTCGTGGACTTTTACTCAGTTCAGACTTACTGTCGTCTTTTTCAGTTTCATGACTAGAGAACGAGCTGCTTTCGGAATCAGAATTGTCATTTTTCGGTTTAGATTTCTTGGGAGATGGTTTTGATATTTTAAGTTTATGTTTCCTTTTAAACTTTCTATGTTCTAATTTTTGACTTTCTTCTTTTGCATATTCCAAATCTGATTCTATAATTGCTTGTTCCGAACCTTTTTCTAATTTGTCGTAAGAAAATCTTTCTCGTTCAATACCGGGAGATTTGTTCAATTTATTATTTTTTGATTTATCATTTTTCATTGCTTGGCTCTTTTGACACATTTCTAAATTGGCTAAGATTTTAGCAGTAGGTTTTAGTTTACGTGTAAGACGTTGAGGTCTTGCAGTTTCATTGTAAGATTTTTCTTTCCTCGCGATGGCACTTTGTAAAATAGATTCCATACAGTCTTTACTTCTTCTTCTTGCGGATCTTTTTAACCCAGATTCCATTTCAGTCTTTTTTTCTTTTTCTTCAGAAGAATTTGTCTTAATTCTCAAAGATCTCCTACCAGGAGAAGATTCTTCCGCACTAGAAGAAATAGGTTAATAAAATTGTTGATTATTCATGGAAAAACGCTAACCTGTTGTCCTTGTCCGAGCAGCTAACGGTAGATTTAGATTTCTCTGTGCGAAATGTTAGAACTATTCGAGGTTTATCACTTTCTACACTATCTGGCGAATTTTCTTCTTTTGCTGAAGATTCGATTTCTGTATTTGGTTTATTTTTTTCTAATTTTGCACCTTTTCCCGTATTTTGTTTAACAGATTTCGTTTCTGGTTTTATCTTAGAAGGTGCCTCTAGCTCCGGATGGGTGTCTTTGACGTCATTCTCTGCGTTTATCTTAGACGGCGTGGAATTTTCAGCTGGATCATCATCGTCATCGTTTTTATCAAGTTTACTTTGTTTATTAAATTCAGATTTCATTTCACCTAGTAATTTATCAATAAAAGTGGTTTTAGAATCGTTTGAGTCTTCCAATTCGTTTGACGAACTCATTTTATGACAGAAATAAGATAATAGATAAATATTTAAATAGACTGATAGCAAGAAGGAAGAATAATGTTTAGTATTTCACTGCAATTCTTGTACTGAATTAATAATAACAATTAGAAATCATTAATGGTTTGACTGTTAAAGATAGGCTCATATTTTTATTTTTACGAGAAATGATATTTATAGAATGTAAAGAGTAAAGTTCATATTTTATTTGTTGTGTAATAAAAATACATTTTTCATATATATCGTGTCAATAACCTCCACTACACCACAACTATTTTATGTGCAGCAAGATATCACAAGAACTTTCATTGGATTCTAGAGCGCAGGCTCATACGATAAGAATTTACGAAAAATCAATATTTAAAGTTTCATTTGCGACAATAAAATCAATCTATAATCACAATACTACTATATTTTAATATCATTAAGTAGTAATATATAAATTTTTGCATTTCTTCAGAACTGTTAAACTTGATGACCTCTCTCTAATTTGTTTCACCATCGAGAGATGTCACCACTACTCCGTCGGTATTGTCGGTAATACTTGACAGTTTTCCAGCTGTCAGACCTCAACAAAAATGATACACAGTTTATTTATAATAAACTCTTCAGGGTTAGTACTTTATAAATAATTTTTTCGAAGCTAAACGGTTGTCTTCCAGAGATGTATTCTTGGAAAAACATTGGCGGAGTGTTGTTCCACGATCTGTTTGTGATTATTACCTAGAGGCACAAAGATCAAATCCGGATGATGTTCCTCCCGTAATAGCAACTCCTCATCACTATTTACTCTCAATTCAAAGAGGAGGAGTGAGTTTGGTTGCTGTCTGTATGACTGAAGTCCCACCACTATTTGTTATTGAGTTTTTACACAGAGTCGTTGACACTTTCGAAGATTACTTTTCAGAGTGTACTGAGAGTATTATTAAAGAGAATTATGTTGTTGTATACGAGGTAAACAATGTTTGAAATAATTGACAATAAGTAGTAATTTGTTTTGTGTTAGCTATTGGACGAAATGTTGGATAATGGGTTTCCGTTGGCTACTGAAAGTAATATTTTGAAAGAGTTGATTAAACCACCTAATATTTTGAGAACTATTGCTAATACTGTCACAGGCAAATCTAAGTATTTTAATATTATTTCGTTGATATTTAATCGAAATTATCATTATTGTTTGTATTTTAGTGTTAGTGGTACATTACCAAGTGGTCAATTATCAAACATTCCTTGGAGAAGAACTGGAGTGAAATATACCAACAACGAAGCCTACTTTGATGTAGTTGAAGAAGTAGATGCAATTATTGACAAATCTGGGGCTACTGTTTTCGCTGAAATTCAAGGATATGTAAGTATTTTTCAAATATGTACACATTGATTAAATAATATGAATGGACTGGCAACCTTATCTGCATTTGCGTATTGTGTAGCTCATTTTGAGCGTTAGATACTATGCTGCCATCTTTGAATATTTAGTCGTACGAAGATATATATTATTAAATCGTTTCTCACTTATATGACTGATTTTTTTAAAATAAGAAATATTAAACAATAATCTAAAGTATTTTGTTAAACAGAAATTTGTAATATTATTTAATTTGTCAGAGTAATCCAGTATTATTTCGTACTTGAAAATTATTTGCATAAAAGTAGAAAAATGCAAAATTCACATTTTTTGTTATATCTAGTGATCTATATATTTTTTTGTGCAACCGGACGCGAAATTAGCATTTCGCAGCCGCAAACAATCATTTTGACATTTGAGAATTGCATGGTTTTGTTTATCAAATGTTAATCCCATAGCCACCTTGAAAGCTAACTTTCGATTTACAATAAAACTGTTTAAAATTAATAAAATTTATAATTACATATTTTTTACGGTTGCACAAAAAATATTGTGTACACCTTGTCCGCGATTAGCGCCCTCGAAATTATCTTGCCTCGGCCGCAAGCGGCCTCGGCGACAATTTTTCTCTCAGTACGCTAAAGAGTGATTTCGCGGCCTTGATATACAAATAACTATTACCGGAGAACACGACTAAAACGGCCTTCTAATGGAGCAAAATATAATCGACGTCGTAACTCTAAATAGTTCTCGAGAACCTGTGTCGGACGGGTTATCCTGGACACCTGTATAGCAAACCGAAATTAAAAATTAATAATATTTACGGACCTGTTACGCACTTACTCTCCATCAGAGTAAAAGTGCGTTCTAATGATTGAAATTTGAAAAATCACCCACATTTTTTTTTTTTGAAAGTCTAAATAGGAATATAAATAGTCTAATATAAGTCAGACTTTGAAAAATAGTGGCACTTTGCCGAGTTCACCTCAGTTATTTACCTGTATTTCTGTTTTACATGACAAATATTTTATTTTAGGTCGATTGCTGTGTAAAACTAAGTGGAATGCCAGATCTTACTCTTTCTTTCATGAACCCTCGTCTTTTCGATGACGTTAGTTTTCATCCATGCGTTAGATATAAACGTTGGGAGGTAAACTAATTAAATCTTTTAATAGTTCCATTATTTTTGATTGTAAATTTCGTAGAGTGAACGCGTATTATCATTCATACCTCCTGATGGTAACTTCCGACTAATGTCTTATCATATCAGCAGCCAAAGTGTAGTTGCTATTCCAATATACGTTCGCCATACCATATTTATGCGAACTGGTGAGCAAAGCAGACTTGATATTACAGTTGGCCCGAAACAAACGCTAGGAAGAACAGTTGAAGGTGAGACAAATGAAAGATTCCAAAGACCACTTGATGAGAATTTTTTTTTAGGGGTGAAACTTGAAATTTGCATGCCTGATGTTGTTTTGAATTGCTGTTTAACGTCAAATCAAGGCAAATATAATTTCGATCCAATTGCGAAAATTCTGCATTGGGAAGTTGGACGAATTGATGTAACCAAATTGCCGAATATTCGTGGAACAGTTTCGATACAAAGTGGAGCGAATACTGCAGACTTAAACCCGTTTATTAATGTGCATTTTATGATTAATCAACTTGCAGTAAGTGGGTTGAAAGTTAATAGACTGGATATGTACGGAGAAAAATATAAGCCTTTTAAAGGAGTAAAGTATATTACCAAAGCAGGAAAGTTTCAAATAAGAATGTAAGAATAAGAAAAAATGTAGTTATGGGAAGAAATTATTTTTATTTTTGTTACTCTGTTTTGTATTTTAAATGTCTTGAACATGTAATAAATAATTGTTTAGTTCAAATTATTCGTGCTTTTATTTATTCTAAAAAAAGTAGTCGAATTAGCAGGTACGTATAATTGTTTTATAGAACAATTATTGATGTATAGTTTTTTATTGTTTGTGTAATATAAAAAGTTGTTTTATTTTTTGTAATAATTTTTTTTTTTTAAATGTTGTATGAGGGAACCATGTTGATAATGTGCAATAAATAAAAGGCCTTCAAGTTCCAATATTCCTTATTTAATAATATTGAGGACGTTTCGAGCTAAATCCGCTCATCATCAGCAACTAACAAATTTTAAGTTGAGTATTATAAATAAATACATAAATGTTTATAATATTGAAGCAGAATTACATTGTTGTACAATATCCAAAAATGTGAAATTACATTACTGCAGTTGTTAATGGGCCGTGTTAGCGGCATGTTGAATTGTTGAGTTGGGGGCCCATGCTCCACCTGACTATAATTTACATGTATAAAATGTGAAATTACATGTAAATTATAGTCAGGTGGAGCATGGGCCCCCAACTCAACAATTCAACATGCCGCTAACACGGCCCATTAACAACTGCAGTAATGTAATTTCACATTTTTGGATATTGTACAACAATGTAATTCTGCTTCAATATTATAAACATTTATGTATTTATTTATAATACTCAACTTAAAATTTGTTAGTTGCTGATGATGAGCGGATTTAGCTCGAAACGTCCTCAATATTATTAAATAAGGAATATTGGAACTTGAAGGCCTTTTATTTATTGCACTGTAATAATTTTTGTCCAGTTTTTTATTTTCGAGAAAAAGTACAATTGATAATATTACTTCGTTATCAAATGTAGGTATAAAATTTATTTATTACTTTTCAAAGAATTAATAAAATAGAAAATTTATTTCTGGATAACTATAAATATTATAAGAAAAATATATATTTTTTAAACAATTAAGAATTTAAATTATTTTTCAGAATTTTTTACGAATACTTAATCTTTTAAATTTGTTCTAAAGTCTTTCTAATTAGAAACTGAAGAGAGCAGAAAACTCTTTCGAAGTATTGATTTATCGAGTTTTTCGAAATACAGAGCTTTAAAATATTTCCATAGTCTATTAGAAATAGCGAAAAAATTTTGACAAATTCTTGTGATTCTATTGGTTGCTATGCGCTTTAGTAAAGAGTGGTTTACACAAAGATTATTCTAATATTATTTTAATTCTGATTTCATTCTTTGTAAATGTTGTGCGATATTTGTTGTTGTATTGTCGTTTTTTAAGTTTTACCTGTCTATTTCCCTGTATTTATTCTCTTACGATTTTGTGTAATTGGTTTCTTTTTAAACATCGAAAATGTTTTGGTGTAAAATAGACTCCGAAACCATGCCCCAAGTAACTATCCAAATTCTGTCGCTATTTCAAACAGAGTATACTTTAAGAATATTACAAGCATCTTTCAAGTATATACATAAATACAGAAAATAATACACCGGTGCTTTTTTAAATTTGTAAAATATTAATAGAACTTGAGTAAAATTACATTAAAACTTCTATAACGTCATTTATGCGTAGTAATATAAGCAATGAGATAAGTTCAGAGACCTATATATGTCTTTCACTCTTTTAAGACTAGCGTAAAAAGTCAGATTTAATCTCAAAGAAATAAATTGTATTTCGAATTGTAGAGGTTCGAATATTAAATAATAAAAGACTTACAAACAATTAATTAATTAAGTTTTCCTCGTAAATTGATACAAAAACATAATATTAGACATTAATTATAATTACAATAATTATTATATAGTGTAATTAAAAATTGTTTAATTATTAATTTAATGTATAATTTATATTGTTGATAATACATAATATATTTGATTAAAATTACTTTTCCGCTGACCGTTAATGTATACAACATCATTCATAAATGACCACACTATTAATGTATTATTTTATTAATACACGATTTCAGTGCCAAACGTTACTAACCTAAAAAATAGATTTTCCAATTTAAATCGCCTTCACACTTGATAGTTAAATAGCTATTTAGGAAAATTTATGGTAGGTATGTATATAAATTACATTTTTAAATAATTATCGGGCCTATTCTGTAACTCAGTGGTTAATTTTTAACCACTGCTTAAAGTTTTTATCCAATAGATATTGATTTCACAACTAAAAAATCCTTTTTTACTTCCTTGTACAAAGTAAAGGAAGTATTGTAATTGCGAAAAATTTCGGTTTTCAGATTTCAACGGAAATATCCATTTTGGCCATCCCTGAATCCATTTTGACTAATTTCGTCGTGACGTCTGTACGTCGTACGTAACTCGTATAACTCAAAAACGGTAAGCCGTAGAAAGTTGAAATTTTGTATCTAGGACTGCTATATCTAGTTGTGCACCTCTCTTTTTGGTCATTACATAATTTCCAGAAATGGTACTTTATTTGAAGCCTATAATAGATTTGAATAAAAAACTATTTTAAAATATAGTCCAAAAGTTTTCAAATTTGGTATATAAGATATGTCAATTGGAATAACATACTAGATTTTGGTTAAAACAGGCTAACCGGAAGTGATATATTACCTGTAGTTGTTAACAGTTTTTCTTGAATAAAATGGTTTCATTTTCATTTCAGAAATAAATACTTCAAATAAGAGTTTTAGAGAATTAAATTCTGCGTCTAGCACATCAAGTATTATTAAATTAGCCCTTTGTATAAGCGAGCTATGTAAAATTTAAAACTTATATACTTTTTGGTTTTTTATAATGAAGCTTGTTATGGATTAGGACAAAAAATAACAAAAAATAGATGTTAATGTCAAATTACGTCAAATACGTGCAATTTTATAATTGGGTCTATACCGTACAAGGAAGACGTGTGGTGTCCACATCCGTGTGGTGTCCACATCCGATTTTTTGTTATATCAACATACTTGATTGGTTAAAAAATTTAACCAGTGGTTAAAAATTAACCACTTAGAGAATAGGCCCTGTATATATTTTTTTAAATGTTTAACAAATAAAGTTAAAAATGAATTAATTAAAACTTTGGGCAGAATTTATTTAATTTATATAAAAATACTATAAATTGGTTAAACTTTAATTTTTGTGATATTCTAATGTAGTAAAATTTAAGGTAAAAAATATTATAACATTGTGGATTTTGCTAAAAAAATAACTAAACCAAGTAAAAAAAAACAAAATTTAATTTTTATAACATGAATTTTCTTTGAATTTATTTTGGCACTCACGTGTACGTCACGTACGTGGGATTTTTTACGTTTTATGTTAAAGTTTTATATTTGTATAATATTTCTAAATGCCATCAGCTCCTTCTACGTCACATCCGTTAAAATTCAATTTTTCAGGTAATATATAAAAATTCATATCTCACTCAAATTAAATAAAAAAGAACTCATAATTTTGGATTTATAATACAAATACGTGAAAATAAAATAATTTTAAAAAAATTATTAGCACACCCCAATGCATGTATTATTTTAGTAATAGTTCTTTCACTATTACAAAACAATTTAAAAATAATTTATACTGCAGACGTTCAATAACTAATTCCAATACCATATTAATATAATAAATCCTAGCGCAGCGCTTTCCAAATTCAGTGATTGTGAAAGCAGCTACTTTGTGTTGGTGTACGCATTGTAGACAGCACCCAGCACGTCTCGGCGGTCGTTGGAGATGCGGAGTAGAGCTGCGAGACACCAAAGACTGATTGCCCACCCATCCGACTTACCGTGTTACCCGGGAAAGCAGTATTGCTAACTTATAACTGGTATGCTGGCCTATTGTCTGCTCTACAGAGAAGGATTTCTACCAAGCGGACAAGGAGATTTAAAATTTAAAGCCACACGAAGGCTCAATTGAGACTTGGAAACCAACACGGCACGAATATTGAGCGGGGATTTAGGATTATAATTATCGTTAAACCTGAATTAAGACTGAAGACTGAAAATTTTTAGAATTTCATCACATTAACTACTTTAAAAGAATTTCGTTTTACGTTCACCAAAAGTGACATATCTGCTTTTGGCATAGAACCACAAAATTATTAATTATTAATAAAATAAATTTACCTACTAGATTAATATTATGAAATATATTAACCATGCCAGAGGTCCAATATGTACAAAGTATTAAAATAAAACAATATAAAATTTATTAAAACCAATGGACCTTTTCAATTCAACGGCTATCTCTTTCTATCGCTGCAAATAGTAAGAAAATGGCGCGAACAACTGCCAGTTGAGCTGTCAAAAGAAACGTTAAAAATATTGCAGTCATTAAAATACCTATATTCTCAGTGAAAATTTGCATCGTTAGACATCTTACCTTCAATAAAAGCTTTTGTAACTTATTTCGATAAGATTTTTCGAAGTTATCTGAGATATTTTCACATTTTACGTCTAAATTTTTTAGAAACAAACGCCATAGATCTCAGTTGTTCTTACTATGCGCAGATCCCATTGCGCATATCTTCTATCTCTTTAAATTGAAAAGGTCCATTCATCTAATGTGCAATAATTTTTTTCAAAAAATATTTTCTAATTCTTGTATTTTAATAATTTAATTATTACAGTAACTAATAAGAAAATAAGTTAGTAATTATTTTTTACGTTTGCTAAAAAGTACCCTTTTTTCATTAAAATGAGTTTATAAAGTATGTCTTTTTTAACATAACACAAATATGTAAAAAGTGCACTTTTTTAATGCAAATGGGTGAAATAATTAAACGTTATGGCATTTTTTCACACTTTTAATGTAGACGTAAAAAAAATTGTATGCAACTAGAGTTCTAAAAATAATATTAATCATATCAATAATGATTGGATATTATTATTATTATTATTATTATAATACTCATTTCATTGTAACTATTTTTAATTTCATTCAAAGAAAAATAAAAGTTTAAACTTTAAAGTATCGTGGTATCATGTATGATTCAATTTCACTATTTTATAAATCTTAATCTCTTTATTATTTTATGTCAGGAAGTATGTGAATCATGAACATTTCTACAAATTTTCATAAATTTGTGATGCTTTTAATCCATAAAATGTTATAAATTAATTTCGTACACTCTTTTCTTTTCTCAAAATCTTGATTGCCACCGGTGGCCTATGTCATTTAACATATCTTTCATTTTCATACAAACGCACGTGGTTTCTATCTGGCTTGGCATCATAAATCCAAGCAAGTGTTATTTGGTTCACTTTAGTTTCGTTATTTTTTTCATTCATTTATTAGAAAATGAATTCCGGATTTCAAAAAGGCTATAGAAACCAGAAGATTTGAAAGTAGCAAGAATTTGGAAAAGATTATTTTTAAAAAATAATGGCCCGTATTCCGAGCGCACTTTTATAATACAAGCGCTTTTATGAACCACACATAATATAAAAACGCGTTCGGAATACGGACCATTAACTTTTTTACTTCCTTGTACAAAGTAAAAGAAGAATTGTAATCGCGAAAAATTTCAGTTTTCAGATTTCAACGGAAATATGCATTTTGACCATCCCTGAATCCATTTTGACTAATTTCATGACGTCTGTACGTACGTACGTATCTCGCATAACTCAAAAACGTTAAGCCGTAGAAAGTTAAAATTTTGTATTTAGGACTTCTATAACATCTAGTTGTGCACCTCCCTTTTTGGTCATTACATAATTTCCAGAAATGGTACTTAATTTGAAGACTATAATAGATTTTAATGAAAAACTATTTTAAAATATAATCCAAAACTTTTCAAATTTGTTATATAAGACTTTTATGTCAAATGGAATAACATAGTAGATTTTGGTTAAAACAGGCTAACCGGACGTGATATATTAGCTGAAGTTGTTAACAGTTTTTCTTGAATAAAATGGTTTGATTTTGATTTTAGAAATAAATGCTTCAAATAAGAGTTTTAGAATATTAAATTCTGCGTCTAGCACATCAAGTATTATTAAATTAGCCCTTTGTATAAGCGAGATATGTAAATTTAAAACATATACTTTTTGGGTTTTGTAATGAAGCTTGCTATGGATTAGGACAAAAAATAACAAAAAAATAAAAAAATAGATGTTAATGTCAAATTACGTCAAATACGTGCAATGTTATAATTGGGTCTATACTTCATATTGGTCTTGCGTACAAGGAAGTCGTGTGGTGTCCATATCAGATTTTTTAAACTTTAATATACTTCATTCACAATAGCAAGAGAATTTGGAACTAATTCTTGAATTGAGACAAGTCATTTTATTGGTTCGGCTCAAAAATTATCCTCTTTTGACCAATTGAATGATTTGTCTCTGTTTAGAATTAGTTCCAATTCTCCCGCTATCGTGAATGGAGTATTATAGTCTTGATCATAAAATTTTAAAGTCTAATTTTAATAATGTCCTATATTCTCATTTGTTATTAAGCTGGACGACCCCATTATTCCTGAATATTGCATAGGAAATATTTCGCTCTAATTTTAATTGTAAAATACGAAGGCCATCGACCTACCCTAATTTAATTCATAGTATCGTAATAAAGACATTCTAAACCAACCATTTTTTTCTCCTTTTTGATCTATATTTAATCCAGCATCAAAGTGCGTAAAATCCACAATAAATCATTGCTAATAATTACAAAATCCGTCAAATTTGCAATAATTAAAAGCCGAATTCTTGTAGACATTAGAGAGTCAGGTATTTAGCCGTGCTGGTAGATAGTGACAGGTAGTAGGTACAAAAAAGAGAAATAAAGTGAGGTTGACCCGTCTTGAAAAACCTGTTTCTGGTTTCCATCGTGCAAGACTTCGATGCAGGTATCCACGCTGCAAGAGACAGGCCCGGCGAGTCGGCTGCTAGCTACTCACTTTATAGGTTTTTAACACTTGGTCAGGTAGCGACGAATTAAAATAATCACACACAAAAAACATGCAAATTTCTACC
The DNA here is from genome assembly GCA_963082715.1 of Harpalus rubripes. Lineage (NCBI taxonomy): Eukaryota > Metazoa > Arthropoda > Insecta > Coleoptera > Carabidae > Harpalus > Harpalus rubripes. The sequence continues at coordinate 13,430,972 of OY720449.1, read as the reverse complement.
AGCCGAAAACACAACCTCGATAGATTTTCTTTGGTACATTTTTTGAAAGTACTTTGTTTCAATTAAAAGGATGTATTTAACCTCGTGTTTAACAATTTAAGTGGCTGCTTTAAGAAGCTATTAATATTATGATATTGGTCCACTTTTAGTAATTTGATAATGTTGTAACTTATGAGTAAGATTAAGAAATTGTAACATATGTATATCATTAGTAGTATTGGACATTAAAAGTGTATAAGAACAAAAAATTCATGTACACTTCTGATACTAGACAAAACAATAAAATACCCGTATTTTTTTAAATCGATTAATTATTCGTACTTTACGAGAAAATATTTATTAAAAATCCGATGTGTACATCACACGACTTCCTTGTACGGAAGACCTCCATAAAATATAGACCCAATTATAAAATTGTACGTATTTGAAGTAATGGACCTTTCCAATTTAAGGGCTATCTCTTTTTATCGCTGCAAATAGTAAGAAAATGGCGCAAACAACTGCCAGTTGGGCTGTCAAACGAAACGTCAAAAATATTGCAGTCATTAAAATACCTGTATTCTCAGTGAAAATTTGCATCGTTAGACATTTTACCTTCAATAAAAGCTTTTGTAACTTATTTCGATAAGATTTTTTTAAGTTATCTTACATTTTACGTCTAATTTTTTTAGAATCAAACGTCATAGATCTCAGTTGTTCTTACTATGCGCAGATCCCCATTGCGCATATCTTCTATCTCTTTAAATTGGAAAGGTCCATTAGACATTAACATTAATTTTTTTGTACTTTTTTGTTCTACTCCATGACAAGCTTTAGTACAAAAACCAAAAAGTATATAATTTTTACCTCCCGCTGCCCTTGGTAAGGGAGGTATAAGGATCGTGCTAAAAATCGCATATCCCTAAGTCTATTCTTATTTGAAATACAGTTTAGTGTGCGCGCTTGGTAATAAACAAAACTTGAGAGCCTGAGTTCGGAACCAGCAACCAGCAAAATTTAATTTTTAATTTTTACTTCTCAAAATATTTTTTATTGTTAATATCTATTTAATTTTTTGTTGAAATTTAATAAAATGGATAAGTTATTTTTATTATAAATATTTATTGTAATTATTTAACGGTATGTTGTAATTAATGTGATTTAGATTTAACAAAACACGTATAATTTATTCTTTAAATAATATTTATATTTTATTAAAAGTCAACATTAATAATAAAAATTATTTCTAAAAATAAAAATTAAATTTTGTTGCTGGCTGATTCCGTACCCAGTCTCTCCGAGTTTTGTTTATTACCAAGCGCAGACGTTACCCGGTATACGAACAAAATCCTGGAAATTCTACAAATTTTCTTAATTTTTTCTAATATTACACATTTAAATTTACAACTTTGGACTGTAATCCAAAGAATTAATATCCTCCAATAAGTATATAAAATTTCAGCTTAATATCTTACACTTAGGAGATACTATTTACAATCAGGGACTCGAACCGAAAAATTTTGTGGTGCGGTTACGGTTAACGGTTTTTACGTCAATAAAGATTCGGTTTTGGTTATCGGGAACAGTTTTTTTGAAAATATTATATCGGTTTTCGTTTCGGTTAAATAAACAAATAAATTTCGTTTTTGTTACGATTTCGGTTATTTTCGGTTTCGGTTTAAATGAAAAATTAGCTTAGTTTTAATTTTTTGCAATATGAAATACATTTCGTACCTATTTCGTGATTTCAATTCCTCGTTTTCCTAACAACTAGTAGTAGTAGATATATTCGGCTTGTTCGGAATTCAAAATTCGAAGAGAATCTGTAAGTAATTTAAAGTAAGTACTTTTATAAAAGGTGTGATCTAAAAATAAAAATTGCGATTTAAAATGTAACTATAAGTTAAAGTTTTCACATTAAAGTTGTTAAGTTTATTTTATTATAATTGCAAAAAATATATGAAAAATGGAGTAAAATGCCTTCAATTTTTTTTTTTTAAATAAGAAACTACTTTTTATGAATTCGAAGGCATGCAAAGTATTTCTACGAAAAAGATGCGGGTTAATAAAAATACCTATTTTTAAATTTACAGTTTTGTGTCTATATTATTTCGGTTCGGTTATTTTTTCGGTTACAGAATGAATTTATTTTTCGTATCGGTTTTCGGTTTCCATATGTTTGAAGAAATAAAATAAAGGTTTCGGTTTTCGGTTACGGTTTCGTTAGAGTTCGGGTCCCTGTTCACAATTAACTGATTTCACAAGTTAATCTCCCATGTGACGGCCGGCCTAAGACACCCGGTACCTATGCCCAAAAATTCAAATTTTCAGAAAAACTGTTAGAGCTATCGTCATTAGTGTAAAAATTGATATATACCACTGAATTCAAATTCTTCAATTATTAATGATACGCATATAATTAATCTGAATTCTTTTTAATTTATAAAATCATTATGGTGTGATATTTCTCCGAATTTTAATTTTATAATACATATAGTATACTATGTGTTCTTAATGTTTATTTAAAGATTGTTCAAGAATAGCTTTTATCAAAAATATTCAAAATATTTACTTAAAATCAGGTTGAGTAGTACACTTTGGGTATACAAAGTATTTCAGATTATTTAAACAAAGATAACACCGCCGTTAAAAATTCTTTTGTTCAGATAATCAATTGCTACTTGAAAATTCCAATAAAACTTTTAAACAGATTAAATAGGATTTCATTACATTTACATTTCGATTAGGTTCTAGAACCTCGATCTAATAGGCTAGGCACATAGTCTAACAGTTATCATGATTTAAAGTTCAACATCCTGTCTATAACAAGTGAATGTCACGCCGTGAACCAATTCCAAATCATACACCGTGACATGTGGTCAGTAAATGTTGGAGTATCCTGTTTTGTGAAAGAACTGGACTAGCGGACCAAGTATCAAATGTCACTATGGAGATGGAGACTATGCAAACGATGCCAATGCCACGTGACAACTGTATTCGATGCTTATTCCTTCAAGATGTCTCTTTGTTATTGCCATCACGAAATTAACAAAATTGACCCGTCGTTTAACTTATTAACCTAAATTTATGAAGGAAAACTATGCTAAGAACTTAATCAATTTTTATAGTTTGTTTATAACATTCTCAGAGATTGAATTATGGTACTATCTGATAGTAATTTAATAATAATAATTATTTTTTGACAAGTGTCAACAATAAGCAGGAATTGTTTCAGTTTAACTACATTAAGGCGGTATAAAATGATGCTTCTGTATAACTTCATCAACAAATTTTGATATATAAGAACAATACATTACAAAATTATATACTAATTTAAAGGTAAACATATGGAGATTGACATAAAAATGTCAGTTTTTATATAGTTAATAAATTATTAGTAAATTAATAGTTATTTGTATATCAACGCCGCGAAATCACTCTTTAGCGTACCGAGAGAAAAATTGTCGCCGAGGCTGCTTGCGGCCGAGGCAAGACAATCTCGAGGGCGCTAAAGGATTTCGCGGACAAGGTGTACACAATATTTTTTGTGCAACCGTAAAAAAATATGTAATTACAAATTTTATTAATTTTAAACAGTTTCATTGTATATAGAAAGTTAGCTTTCACGGTGGCTATGGGATTAACATTTGATAAACAAAACCATGCAATTTTCAAGTGTCAAAGTAATTATTTACCTAATTTCGCGGCTGTTACCATAATAAAGGTTGCGAAATTTAATTTCGCGGCCTGTATTGCGGCTGCGAAATGCTTATTTCGCGTCCGGTTGCACAAAAAGAAAATTATAGAACTATCCAAAACAAGATTTTTTAAAACCACTTTATCTAGAATCCAATTTTAACATTTTCACGATGATGTCTGTATGTATGTGTGTGTATGTATGTGTGGATCCTCCACTCTAACTCAAATACTATCATTCAGAAAATTTTGAAACCTTATATTTCGAACTTTTTCTGTAATGGAAAGAGCCCATTAGATTTTGGTGTAAAGCAGATAACCGGAAATGTCACTTTACTATAAGCTCAAAATAGTTTATCTTCGAAAAATACCGTTAAGTGTTAATTTTTCGAGATTAATGTTATTACAAAAATTAAAGATTATTAAATTTTCTACAGATTTGCATTAATACTTTTTCTATATATTTTATGGATAAATTTATAAAATTATTTATAATTTAAATTCCGGAGCCTACGCTTTAAACAATCAAAACTCTTTGGTTGCGCAGTTATTCAAATGTATGTATCTGTCAGATAAATGTCACTGTCAAAGAACTAATCATTTCAAATTAATAATAGTAACGTTTTAAAAAGAAAATAGTAAATAGAACCATAGTTATATGGAATGGATATTAATACAGTTTCCGCAATAACTACAGTGTGTTCAAAAAAATTCCTAACTCGAAGTAGGCTTTGAACAAAGAAACGTATGTCAATTTAAAAATATTTAATTAAATGTCAATTTGACATGAGATATTGTCAAAAATGTTATCTAAAGAAATCAAGGCTTTTCTTGTTTAAATCTTTTTTAGAAATGGAAACAAATTATAAAACGGCGAATGCCAATATACTGTATCCTTCTTTATTGTCTTTTCTCCTTAAAATTACATTTTTAGATCAATTTTGACAACTTGATTTTTGAATTAAATAATGATTAGAAATACGTTTCGCTGTTCATAGCCTACTCCGAGTTAGGAATTGTTTTGAACACACTGTATGTAAGTATGTATATTTAAATTAATAAAAATTAAATAGCGGGAGGTTTGGTGTTGGCCACATCAGATTTTTCAATTTTCAAATATATAGTTTATTCAAATTTCATAGGGAATTTTTTGTTTCTCGTGTACTAGATAAGTTTTTTAAGGATTAAAATTTTATTGTGAAACTTGTTTTATGACAATTGATAAGATGTTTAATGCAACAAAAATTTTGAGATTAACGTGAAATATCACGTAAATTACACTTTAGGTAAACATGGAATTTTTCTCTTTTTGTGGTTAATCCCTACCATACGCGCCGACTAAAATGTCTTTCAAACATTCCTGGAAAGGAAAATTAAACAATAAAATACCAACGTATGCACCTTGTCGTTGTCTAGGTTTCATATAACCATATAAGTCTAACGTAGCACTATAAAAATGCTTAAGTTGTTAGAATTTGTTTCACAAATTCGTCATTTGTTATATGATGATTTAAGTAAAGAAATATGCCCTCATTAAAAAAAATCTGATGTGGCCAGCACATAACCTCTCGCAAGATATTTTACCTGGTTGTACGCATAAAACAAAAAATATTTTTAAATACAAATACATATATTCATGTTTCACTACAAAATAATTCGCACATATATTTGCCAAATCCTGAAATTTTCTTTTTCTACTTTCCTTTTCTTTTTCTTTATATTCGTCATTTTTTCGTAAATTCCTTTTATATTCTTTTTTACGTATATTCTTTTGCGTTGTTGACTTTTTTTTAAATTTCATAATCTTCATAATGATGTACAAATATTTTTGACAGTGGCATACAAATATTTTTGACAGTGACATTTATGTGTCAATTACAAACATTTGAATTTCTCGCCTTGAAGTAGTTTGGTCTGAGATTTTTTACATCAAATTATTTTATATGCATTTCTTTATCTCTAAATCTATAGAAAATATAATGAATTTATATGTATCGAATAAAGAATTTAACGTTCTTCAATATAAGTATTTACATAAATTTTCGATAAATAATATTTAGATGATTTTTTTCTTGTAACTACTACTTCCGGTTGTCCAATTGTTACCAAAACTTAATTAACTCTTCCCATTATTGTTAGATTGAGGAATACGTAGTTAAAAATGTCTTTAGTCTTATAGTATTTGAGAAATCGTGGATCCAACATCCACACACACATACGGACATCATCGTAAAAATGTTATAATCGGATTCTAGGGACCTTAAAACGTGCTTATTCACTAAAATCTGGATATGCGATTTTTAGCATGAATTCAATACCTCTCTTAACGAGAGGTAAAAAGCCTGAGTATCTAGTCACGAATCTGGGGAACTAGGTTCGAATCCGACTTGCGCCAAAAGAAATATTTCGAATTGTAAATGGCACAAATGTGTACCCCTGTGATGCGTTCTCCACTCCAGAAATGAGTGCCCATGAGGTGACGCCTGGTAAACACCTGCATGGTACAAATATGTCATCATCATTACCGAAAGCTGTGTACAAAGCAGAGATTGGCACATCCATCAGCCAGCAATGTGTAATAATGTCGTGATGATATATTTTTACTTCCTTGTACGAAGTAAAGGAAGTATTGTAATCGCGAAAAATTTCGGTTTTGAGATTACAACGGAAATATCCATTTTGACCATCCCTGAATCCATTCTGACTAATTTCGTCGTGACGTCTGTACGTACGTACGTACGTACGTGCGTATGTATCTCGCATAACTCAAAAACGGTAAGCCGTAGAAAGTGGAAATTTTGTATTTAGGACTTCTATAGCATCTAGTTGTGCACCTCCCTTTTTGGTCATTACATAATTTCCAGAAATGGTACTTTATTTGAAGCCCATAATAGATTTTAATGAAAAACTATATTAAAATATAATCCAAAACGTTTCAAACTTGGTATATAAGACTTTTATATCAAATGGAATAACATAGCAGATTTTAGTTAAAACAGGCTAACCGGAAGTGATAGATTACCTGAAGTTGTTAACAGTTTTTCTTGAATAAAATGGTTTCATTTTGATTTTAGAAATAAATGCTTCAAATAAGAGTTTTAGAGAATTAAATTATGCGTCTAGCACATCAAGTATTATTAAATTAGCCCTTTGTATAAGCGAGATATGTAAATTTAAAACTTAGATACTTTTTGGTTTTTGTAATGAAGCTTGCTATGGATTAGGACAAAAAATAACAAAAAAATAAAAAATAGATGTTAATGTCAAATTATGTCAAACACGTGCAATATTATAATTGGGTCTATACTTCATCTTCATATTGGTCTTGCGTACAAGGAAGTCGTGTGGTGTCCACATCAGATTTTTTTTATTATGTTTTATATATTTAATTCCGTGAAGTATGAAGTCAGTTGCAAACACTCGACTCGAATGACATGCAAACAATTATTATAAGAAACCCGATACAAAAAATAAACAGGTTATTTAGCATTAAATATTGACGGTGCAAAAAGTGTACACTCAAAATTATTTTTTAAAAGTTGCACAACTAGTGGAAAATTTATCTTTTCTATAGGTAATTAATTAAGAAGATGATAAAATAGCTATTTAGATACTTAATTATATAATTCAACTTAATTTTTATCTTTTATCTATAATATTATATAAAATCAGAAAGCAGTACTTACCTCGTTAGCATATTGGGAAATAGGTAACTTTTTTAAATGCCATGCATGCCAGATAAAGTTTATCCAAATTGCATGAAGATAATAAGTAATAGTTAAAATTATTATATTACAGGACAGAGGTACAATACTTTAAAATCTGTTGTGACCAGCACAATACCTCTTGCCAATTCCATTTTATTTCATTTAACCCTTACATGTAATTTTTGAACTAACTTTTTCTTTTTTATGTTTTCTTATTTTTTGACATAGTATTTTAAAATATCTCTAAACCTATACTTTTTCTGTTATCTATTATGTTATTTTTTTTCATTTTCAATAATTATAATAAAATAATAATTATATAAAGACTTCCAGACCTTTTTGTAAAATTCAATTCTGAACGCGTTTATAAGTTTTAGAATTTTTACATTTCCAAGTTTCAATTTTGACATGCGATCTCGTAACAATAATATGAAAAAAATCTGATGTGGCCAGCACATTACCTTTCGTCGCGTCGGTTCTATGTATTTTGTACAAATTCCACACAGAAAGTTTCTTGCAAAAGATTCCATATTTCCAGTACATTATCTTAAGTCACTTCTATGTATTTTGTACAAATTCCATACAGAAAGCTTCTATATTTCCAGCAAAATTATAACACAAACATACTATGTCAATTGCACTTGACACTAACATCTGTCAATCAGAATTTTCTTAATATAGTAGATGTTTCCATGGTTATAGCAATTTGTTTATCATTTTTTAACTCTATCTCCATTGAATATAAAGTATAAAATGTAATCAAATCGTATAGCGAATAAAATATTCTTTAATATTTATAATAACATTAAATATGAAAAAATGATATTTAACATCTTCAAATTAGGGTACATCCGATTAAATTTTAAATACCGGGATAGAATAGAATTCACTAATCCAATAATGAGAATTAGCTTAAACTTTATTGCGAATCGTTCATTTTTATTAATCTAAATACATATACCTACATATTTACTTATGCTGAAAACTGTCTGTTTTGATTTCCTTTGCTTTTGTTCTATTTACTTTTTTCTTTTTAAAATGTTATTATTATTATTAATTTGAAATGATGAATAACTGTGTAAGGAGTTGTGTGTGTGTTTAAAGCGGAGTGTCTGGGATTAATTATAGATAATTTTATAACTTTATCCATAATATACAGGGTGGTGGCTGTTAGGGGTGAACATAGGGATTTAACATGGGATTTTAGTTTTTTGCAATTTCCTGCTCTCCTGTTCATTTTACGGCAAAAACTGTAGAGTACAAAGTTATTCAGAATTAAAAACTGCATACAAAAATGTATTTACATTTATTATTATGTTTTTGGTTTCTTCAAAACTTTAAAAAGAAATTTCAAAATTTCTGTGAATTTGTAGCAATAGCCATGACATAACTCAAATGTTTAAACATAATGACCGTTAGTATGAACAACTGATTAAGGGTGATTATCGAGCATTTGACTAGCATTGTTTTATCTCTGTCATTCGTTTATGGATCCTTTTAGAGGAAAATACTTCAAATAATAGTTATAGAAAAATTAATTGCCCGCATCTTTTATTTGAAGAATTTTTCTCTAAAATAATCTCTAAACGATTGACAGAGATAAAACAATGCTAGTCAAATGCTCGCTAATCACCCTTAATCACCGTTCATACTAGCGGCCATAATGTCATTCAATTTCTGTCAAATTTTCGAAATTTTCTCTAATAAAAAGTTAATGTAGATTTATTAAGAGAAGCTATATTCGAAGAGTGTGGTAAAATTACTGAAAGGCAATTAGCCAATGTTAGAGCTTCTTTTTACAACAGACTTGGTTATTGCCTTGTCGAGAATGGTGGTTTATTTGAATATTTATTGTAATTTCTTAATTATTTTCTTTTTGTATTTTATTACAAAAAATTACGTTATAATTATTATGTCTTCATTCTCTTTGTTAGGACGTTTTCTATTATCATTATTATTTTCGTTAATTTCTTTCACCTTACATTAGTTGTGATCTCAAATTTTTTAACTATTTATGAAACTGTTGATTCCTTTGGAATTGGTTTATTATTAAATGGTATACCTAATAAAAAATGCGTATTAAAATTAAAAGTTGGTTGTTTTTATTTAATTTTTAAATTAGATTAACACATGGTTGATATTTATAAATAATTTTTGACAGCCAGAAAAAAATAAATTCCATGGCTATTGCTACAAAATAACAGAAATTTCTTTTTAAAATTGTAAAGAAACCAAAAACATAATAATAAATGTAAATAAATTTTTGTATGAAATTTTTAATTCTGAAAAATTTTGTACTGAACAGGAGAGCCGGAAATTGCAAAAAACTAAAATCCCATGTTAAATCCCTATGTTCACCCCTAACCGCCACCACCCTGTATGTAGAAAAAGTATTAATGCAAATATGTAGAAAATTTAATAATCTTTAATTTTTATAATAACGTTAATCTCGAAAAAATAACATTTAAAGGTATTTTTTGAAGAAAAACTATTTTGAGCTTCCAGTAAAGTGCCATTTCCTGTTATCCGATTTACACCAAAGTCTAATGGGCTCTTTCCATAATAGAGAAAGTTCGAAATACAAGGTTTCAAAATTTTCTGAATAATAGTATTTGAGTTAGAGTGGAGGATCCACACATACACACACATACACACACACACACACACACACACACACACACACACACACACACACACACACACACACACACGCACATACACACAGGCATCATCGGGAAAATGTTAAAATTGGATTCTAGGGACCTTAAAACGAGCTCATTTACCAAAATCTTGATATGCGATTTTTAGCACGATCCCTATACCTCCCTTACCAAGGGTAGCGGGAGGTAAAAAGGAAGTTACTTGGATTAGATTAGCCTATATTTTAAGAAATAAACTGCCAAAATTAGAGTAAAATTCGCTAAGGTGAAACCTGACAGTCGTATGATGCAGTGCTGGTTGCAGCGATTAGGGAAACTTTAAAATCGAAATATTATTTTAATCTTGTAATATTTTTAGTAAACTAAACTCAAATAAATTGTAAAATTATCAATATTATTAAAATTTGTCAAAATTTATTATAAAAATTTGTAGTTAATGTAATAAAATTGCAATTTTATTACAAAATCGTAAATTACACAAATTTCACCCTAGATATTTTTTTTCAAAAAACGTATATAATAGCAATTTATTCATGGATTATATACAACAAATTTTAAAAATTTTGATCTTCTAAAAGGTATTGAAAATAAATAAAATATAGTTTTTTATTTATTTTCAATACCTTTTAGAAGATCAAAATTTTTAAAATTTGTTGTGTATAATCCATGAATAAATTGCTATCATATATGTTTTTTTAAGAAAAATATCTAGGGTGAAATTTGTGTAATTTACGTTTTTGTAATAAAATTGCAATTTTATTACATTAACTACAAATTTTTATAATAAATTTTGACAAATTTTAATAATATTGATAATTTTACAATTTATTTGAGTTTAGTTTACTAAAAATATGATAAGATTAAAATAATATTTCGATTTTAAAGTTTCCCTAATCTCTGCAACCAGCACTGCATCATACGACTGTCAGGTTTCACCTTATCTTTTGCGGTAGGTATTGTGTTGGCCACAGATTTTTATATATAAGAAGTTGCAGGACAGAGGTACAAAGTTTTAAAATCTGTTGTGGCCAGCACAATACCTCTCGCCAAATCCGTTTTATTTTATATCGTAATGCAATACTTAACATATTTTACTTTACAATTTCTTTTTTTTTCGGTATTCTTATTATTAAATCATTCTTTCAATTTTAATATATCGACATATTTTTGTGATTTGTATAAGTGATCCTGAACGTATCATAAACTACACTGACACCCAGTATATGAATACATATAACAAATCTGTAATTTCCATATTGAATATTAATTTAAAAAAACCTTGTTACATGTTGCATATGCGTAATTATACTTGTTATAAAAAACTGTATGAATGGAGAAACTATTAAAAGGTATAGTTTAACAGTGTAGCAAGCAATATAAATTTGAATATGAACAAATAAGTATGCTAAGCAAGTTCACCATCAACATCAACATGTGCATTGTACTAAAACATTCCTCCAACGTTTGACTTGCTATCGTGAGAACCTACGAACAAAGCCACACAAATAATTTAAAAACTTTTTCTAAACCGACAACTGTAACTCAATGTCAATGATTTGTTACATTGTTTGAGTTTTTTATCTCATTTACGCGATTCGTGTCAATTTTATCAATGAAAATACTATTTTATAGAGTGCGTTACGGTCAGTGAGTTACGTGTTAATATAGTTAATAAAAACTATGCGAACTGCGAACTCTTGTTGTTATTTTTGTTCTGTTTACTCTGAATCTAAAATGAAAATGTAGTAAGTTTTTGTTGACGTTTACATCTATTGTTTATGTTTTTACTTTTAGGTTAGCGGAAGATTTTTTTATATATGTATATATTACTAGTATGTATAATGAACGAGGAAAACTTTTGTAATGACCATAATTTTTCTTTTATTTAATAAAAACAAACATTATAGTTTTTCCTGATGACGATTAATAATCATTTGTTTTTAAGTTCATTACAAAAATTGTAAACAAAACAAACTAATGTATGAACAAAAAAAGAGGAAAAGAAAGACAGAGGTAAACATGGAAAGGAAGAATAAAAGAACTTGAAACTCAGACAATATAAACTATTTATGAAAAATATGATATTCTGTGGAATATACTCGTAAATCAGAATACCACAAATACATATTGTAACGTGTGAGCCCCACTGCTACGCTGAACAAGCGTCTAAGTATAGCGATGACGCAATCGCGCTAGCAGCCGGGCTACGTAAACAAACAAGCCGCGACGTGTTTAATTACTTTCGGTCGCCTGAACCTTTTGTGTTCATTGTTATTATACGGTCGAACGTTCTAGAGCTCTCTGAAAGTTAATGGCAGCTGTATAAAAGGGACGCAGCTATGCTCGGGAGTTAGTTAGTTACATAGGGAGAGACATAGAGACATTCCATTGGGTGTTAGTGAAGCACATCAGTATTGTGGTGAGCGTAGGCAGTATAGTGTCGAGTGGAGGACTCGGAAAGTTACTGGTTAACTGGGATAGCTGTGGATGTGAATACTCGGTAGTGTTGACGAGTATTGGGAAGCTATAGTGTACAAGTACAGTAACGGCGAGTCGGGAAGTTGCTGGTATACCGGGATAACTGTGGAAATGAATACTTTGTAGTATTGAAGAGTATTGACAAACTAGGTATACGAGGACAGTAACGGCTAACGGCAAGTGGGTACTCGGCAGTGGTGTTGAAGAATTGCGACATACGGACAGTCGGCGATACTATGAGTCTGTGGAAGTGAGAGAGATACATAAATAGACAGATACTGTGGTGAAAGAAGTGACTTCTGTCCGAGCAGTTGAATGTACAGACGCTGTTGAGTCAGTTGAGTATATAGACGCTGTGGAGGTCGGTAGGCGGACATTTGAACGAGATAGTGAAATAAATAGTGACATAAATAGTGGAAATAAATAATTAGTAATATAGTGGAAATGAATAAATAGTGTTAGTGTTATCTAGTTAATTATAGTTTTAGTCTTAATTAGATTATAATAATTGTTTAATATTAGCAGTAATCGTTATTATTTAGTATCTTTTAATATTTTCATTATAGTATAATAAACACTTATTTTAATTAATAATAATGGGCTACTTGCGTGCCCTTTTTTATTTACTAATTTTGAAGAGACGATAAAAACTTGCTATCCCTATTTTTTCTATTGGCAAATTTTCATTAATTGACAAGAAAAAAATTAATAAAATTTTAATATTTAAATTACCGCCACATATGACGTAGAATTACGCCGAACCAATGAATGGTCGTAATGCAATAACATCGGTACGTCCAATACCAACGGCATGTGCGGGTAATTTAAACATGACAGATCATCTGTTTGACGTTTGAATAATAGTTTGGAGGTTAATATTCTCCTTTGTCATTATAATCTTGTACGAGTATAAGCTAAGTTAAAATCCTGCTTAACAATTCGAAATACGTAATAAAAGTAACAGAAACCTCGCAAATAGTAAATGATAAAGGAGACAGTGACAGAAAAATGAACTAATGTCAAAATCAAATTAAAACTCGCAGTCGCTCGCCATCTACAGATTACATTCTTAAATATGCATTCCTTTCTCCAGTTTAAAATAATGACGTCAAAGAAAATCTTCTTTCTTAATTTATTAAAAAATCTGATGTGGCCAGCAGATAACCTCTCGCCAGATATTTTAGCTGGTTGTACGCATAACACGAAAAATATTTTTAAATACAAATACATATTTTCATATCTCACTACAAAATAATTCTCACATATATTTGCAAAATCTATGGGATATTTTAATATAAATTATGTACAACACATACATTTTCTTTATATTCAATATCCTGAAATTTTCTTTTTCTTTATATTCGTATTTTTTTCGCAAATTCCTTGTGTATTCTTTTTTACGCATATTCTTTTGCGTTGTTGACTTTTTTTTATTTTCATAATCGTCATAATGATGTACAAAGATTTTTGACAATGGCATACAAATATTTTTGACAGTGACATTTATGTGTCAATTACAAACATTTGAATTTCTTGTCTTGAAGTAGTTTGATTTGAGATTTTTTACATCAAATTATTTTATTGGCATTTCTTTATCTCTAAATCTATAGAAGATATAATAATGAATTTATATTTATCGAATAAAGAAATTAACGTTCTTTAATATAAGTATTTACATAAATTTTCGATAAATAATATTTAGATGATTTTTTTCTTGTAACTACTACTTCCGGTAGTCCAATTGTTACCAAAACTTAATCAACTCTTCCCATTATTGTTAGATTGAGGAATCCGTAGTTAAAAATGTCTTAAGTCTTATAGTATTTGAGAAATCGTGGTTCCAACATCCACACATCCACACACACACGGACATCATCGTAAAAATGTTATAATCGGATTCTAGGGACCTTAAAACGTGCTTATTCAGTAAAATATGGATATGCGATTTTTGGCATGAATCCAATATCTCTCTTAGCGAGAGGTAAAAACAATTTTTTTTAAAAATAAAATATGTAGTATATTATGTTATCAGGAGTAGAAAGCGGTCTTTTTGTGTTGAACCCAGCTATTGCGGCCGAGGCGCTAGCCGAGGCTAAGCAAGCTGGGTAAAACACAAAAAGGGCGTTCTACTCCGAATGACATATACTATTTTTTCTTCGAGTGTCAAAGATTTTTTTGACAAATTTTTGAATTTTTTTAATTGTAGTGTTTGCAATTTCAGCCGAAGCTGGATGCGTACAATACAAAACAAAAATGATACAACTGTCAAATAACAATTTTCAATATAATCTGTGTAGCTGTGACGACTGCCGCTGTCAGCGGTGAACTAAGACACTAACATTTTTTTTACTAGTACAACAATAACAACATTTTTGTAAGTAAGACAATGAATATCTTCTATAGTGTGTGTGCAGTAGCATAATATTAATATTTTAATACGCTTGAAGAAAATATATATTTTTACATACGTTTTCAGCTTTACCTTAGGTATTTAGTGATCGATATCAGATTTTCAGTACCACGCAAGTAGCCTATTGTCTAATATTCATACTTCACCCAAATAAATTAAAAACGTTACAATATAATGCAATATTTCAGTTATTTCAGACATTATAACTACCTAAATATCTCATTTATCTGAGTTTATCTGGTTATAGATGTTGACGAGTGTAATTATTTTTTGCAACTTTGGTTGAGGCAACCGAGGTTGCTAATGGAATATCGGCTAAAGATGCCAAGGAAAATGCACTACTATATAAAATAATAAACTGATATGTATTATCTTTTGTTTACAGTTAATAATTTCAATCAACCTTCTACATTTTCAACATTTATAAATTGTTTTTTATTTATGTTATGCCTCGTGTTATACATAGATAATTTCTTAATTCTATGATAATTTTTGATATGTCTAACTATTTAGTTTACTAAAACAATACGTTTTTGTGTTAAATGTGTTTTTATCTACTATTAGATTAGTGGGAAGAACGGTTTTCAATTGCAACACTGATTGAGTCAAGAGGAAGTAGCTGTTTCGTTTTCGAGATAACAATCGGAAGTTCGGAAGTTATTTATGTTACAGAGAATGAACAAATGTCCAGCGGAACTTAATCCACACAGATAACAAACAACATAACATACGTGTGTACTTGATGCAGACATATCCTATTCTATTCATATATAGAGAACAAGAGCTATGAAGGAAGGTTTCATTTTGATGACAATTTAGATAGTTATTTTTAGACCCAGTTACTAAATTAACTAGATAATTGATACCATGCTACTTGAGTAATACTAATTGTTTTATAAGGAAAGTGTTTGTTTTTTATAATAACAACAATAAGGAACATTATAAATTTTATACAAATAAATAAATACATCACTTAGGCCCGGTATTTTCACTTCCGAATAAAGTTTCGAATAAGTATTCGTTAAATAAATTTATTCTATATATTTATCCAACGAATAATTCCATTGCGTCTTTTCACACATTTTACACAAACAAAATAGCTATCTGTCGAATAACTTTAACGTTCGTGAATTGGTAGCCTTGCAGAGTGAATTTGTGTCAGTAGAGAAGGATGGAGTTTGGCGTAGTCACGTTAAGCAGACAAGGATGAAATGTGTCAACTACTTTTGAATCCGTAGTTGTCAAAATTTTGTTTGACATCTTTAATGTCAATGTGATCTATATTATGCATTTTTAACCCCGGGAGACTCTAATTTAACAAGTATACCATCTAATTCAGCACTCACATGCGGTAAGCGGGATATTTGTTTCAGTTCAAAGTAAATGTTTGTCAATGTATTCAACAAAAGTATCCAAAATTCGAAAATATGTTGCCAGCGTCAAATGACAGGATGATTTACCTATTTACTGGTTGAGATCAAATGCGCTCCCCAATATGTGATCCTAAATTGTTTTCATAATCGGAACCTGTCAAAAATTATTTCATTTATGTGGTTATGTTGATGTCTGATGGTGTGTGATCGATTTCTCACGTTATTTATTTTTTCATAGTTGAAAATATCATCATAATATTTAATATATCCATTTTGTTAATAAATCTGCACTATGTGGAAATGTAATGAACTTACGAATAAACGGTTATTCACTACCCAAGTACCGAATAATTTATCTCGCGAATAACAGATGTTATTCTTTCGAATAAATTTATTTGCAAGTGAAAAGACGACAAAAATATATATCCGAAGGATAAATTTATCTAAACCTTTATTCGCAAGTGAAAATACCGGCCCTAAGATATATTACAAATTGGTAGAAAACATGATACAAAAAATTCTCCGTAGGACGATAGTTTCAGTCTATGTATTATAGGAATAGGTATAGATATAATGATTTAAAATCCAATATTTTTTTTATATCACAATGTAAAGCATAATTTTTTTTATATTATAAATAAAAAGAAAAACACAATTTTTACCTCCCGCTACCCTCGGTAAGGGAGGTATAGGGATCGTACTAAAAATCGCATATCGAAATTTTGGTAAATGACGACGTTTTAAGGACCCTAAAATCTAATTTTAACATTTTCACGATGATGTCTGTGTGTATGTGTGTGGATCCTCCACTCTAACTCAAATACTGTCATTTAGAAAATATTGAAACCTTGTATTTCGAACTTTTTCTGTAATGGAAAGAGCCCATTAGATTTTGGTGAAAATCGGATAACCGGAAATAGCACTTTACTAGAAGCTCAAAATAGTTTTTCTTCGGAAAATACCTTTAAATGTTATTTTTTCGAGATTAATGTTATTATAAAAATTAAAGCTTATTAAATTTTGTACAGATTTGCATTAATACTTTGTCTATATATTTTATGGATAAATTTATAAAATTATCTATAATTTAAATCCCAGAACCTTCGCTTTAAACAAACAAAACGCATTTATTCAAATGTATGTAACTGACAGATAAATGTCACTATCAAAGAACTAATCATTTCAAAATAATATTACTAACGTTTTAAAAAGAAAAAAATAGTTCTTGTCGTATATGAAAAATTAAGGATGTTATATTAAGGTTGTGTCCGATGTCGCATTTTGACATTTAGTATTTAAACTCTATCCGTTTTAACTATAGAGTGGTGTGAAAATAGGAACAGATTGAACTTGTTTTCTGATAGGATAATAACCCGATATCCAATCAAACAACAAGTTCAAACTGCTCCTATTTTCACACCACTGTATAGTTAAAACGGATAGAGTATAGGATTTAGGTTTATTTCAAATTAATACAACTCCGAAAGATGACATCCATTGGTTTGTATGGCAACACTGGCAAAAATAAAAGTGAATTATATAATTCGTTTTAATTTGATGCTTCAGATTAAATGTTAATATTATATTTCATAAAATAGAAGATGGAAGAAGCTAATCTTTGACAGTAAATTTGACATTTTGCACAAATTATACGAATTAACGAACATGATTTGTTTAATTAGTAAGAAAATGGAAGTAGAATATTTCTTAATGTCGACATAATGTGAAGATAAATAAATAAATAAATAAATATATCATCACGGCTTACTACCCATTGCTGGGTGTGCCAATCTGCTTGTACACAGATATCGGTAATGATGAAATATTTATACCGTGCGGGCGTTTACCAGGCGTCACCTCACGGGCACTCATTGCTGGCGTGGAGAGTGCACCACAGGGGTCTATTTTGTGCCATTTAAAATTGGAAATATTTGGCGTCGGTCGGGATCGAACCCGGTTCCCCAGATTCGCGACCTGACACTGAGACACGCGGCCACGAGACCCCATAGAAGTAGAATATTTCTTAATGTCGACATAATGTGAAGATGACGGCGCATTCCAGTAGTATATATTCAGTTCAGTGATTCTGATTCCTGAGCATAGACACAATAATTGTTCAGCAATGGGTATGTGGTATCTATGGTTACCCACTAAAATCTTTTATTAATACAGAATCATGCACTAATAAGGATTATTAATGAATGATTTTCTATACATTAACATAACCTATCGGTCAACGGAAATACGGAAATGCATATTAAATACCTATGTTGCGGATTCTCGTGTCACCCGTTATAAGTATAATAAAATAATGAATTGCTAATTTTTTTTACAAAAGAAAAACATTTAATAATTATTTATTCAAAAAATAACCTCCATAAAATTAGCATAAATATTTTTATTTACAAATGTTAAATACAATTTTTACTTTTGACAAAATAATTTATTCGTCAAATAATGACGCATGACTTGGAATTTATTTTGCAACTTTTCATAAAAATAAAAATACTTAATATAATAGTACAAAATTATAATCGTATTACGAATAAGTATAAATACTTATATAAAATTATAAATGTTTATATAACATTTATATAGATATAATTATTCATCATATGTATATAATAGGCATATTATATTATAAATTTGAGCTTTAATTCTTGAGAAATGACAAATACTAAACATAAGGCGAATTTTACTGTAACTCAAATGTTAAGAATTAAAATATTTAAACGACATTATATAATTCTCAGAACTAAAGCTGAGCTTTTAAGTCTTCTGCATCAGAATGCTAACGGTTTTTATGATTAACTATGAATACAAACGAAGTGGAGGCATTTCACGAATGAATGATTTATATTGAATACTAAATTACATATGAAATACACAAAAATAATTATTATTCCAATTGTACAATTATTGTACGCATAAAAATCTCATTTATAGCAAATAAGATGCTAATCATAATAGCTACTTGACTATTACTCTCACAATACTAATGGTACCTTTGAGAACTAAGATTAGCCACTGGTATAATGTTATTATAATTAGTTACATCTTGAAATTTAGTTTTTGGCTACTACTATAATTAATCTCACCATTAAAACGGTATACTGTAAATGACAGTAACATTGAAGTAGTTATTATAATTTTAAATAAATCTGATGTGGACACCACACGACTTCCTTGTATGCAAGACCAACATGAAATATAGACCCAATTATAAAAATGCACGTATTTGACGTAATTTGACATTAACATTAATTTTATTATTTTTTTGTACTTTTTGTCCTAATCCACAGCAAGCTTTATTACAAAAACCAAAAAGTATATAATTTTTAAATTTATATATCACGCTTAAAGGGCTAATTTAATAATATTGGTTGTACTAGACGCAGAATTTAATTCTCTAAAACTATTATTTGAAGCATTTATTTCTAAAATCAAAATAAAACCATTTTATTCAAGAAAAACTGTTAATAACTTCAGGTAATATGTCACTTCCGGTTAGCCTATTTTAATCAAAATCTATACTATGTTATTCCCACTGACATAAAAGTGTTATATACCAAATTTGAAAAGTTTTGGATTATGTTTTAAAATAGTTTTTCAATAAAATCTATTATAGGCTTCAAGTAAAGTATCACTTTTGGAAATTATGTAATAAGTCAAAATGGATTCAGGGATGGTCAAAATGGATATTTCCGTTGAAATCTGAAAACCGAAATTTTTCGCGATTTCAATACTTCCTTTACAATATACATACAAGGAAGTAAAAATAAGAATAACATATCTAACAAAAGTTTTGAGACAAAGTGAGGCCTATTCATCAACTAAAAATAATTTTTAATGAACATAAGGGGTTGTTCCTATAACGTGAGGAAATAAGAAATCTAATTTTACAACACTGATAGGTGACCATTATCTCCAAATGCAACACATTTTTTTACTACGTTGTCTCATTTGTCTCTGGACGAAGTTATCTGCTTCCCGGATCGTCAGAAATATTCTTGACTGTAACTGTTGTTTGTTTTGGTATTCCCTGCCAATGTTGTATACTTTTCTGCTAAGAAAATCTTAAAAGTCTTCAATCATTCGCGCTTGAGAATCATCTGAGTGATTATACTCTCTGTCTCTCTCTAATTTCATAAAATGTTGGCTCCTTAATGCTCTGCAGCATCTGAAGATTCGCTCAAGCTGGGCAGTAGTCTATTTAGTTACATTATTTCTTTTTCGAAATTTTAAATCACTTCAGACCAAAGTTCGTCTAACAATCATCTTTAAAATTTTAAAATGTCGAGTTAATTTACGCGATGACGTTCTAACTTTGTATTTTCTCTGATGATGGAGAATTAAACACCGAAATCGATATGAAAGAATATTCGTTTGTGTGTTTTTATTTTATTTCTGTATTTATTATACTGATTTGCGGTACAACACTAAGAGAATAAGTTTATAAAATACATAATTCTAGCTTTGTTTTTATCACTTTGAATGAGTCTGCTGATTCGATTTGGGGGATTGGGGCCTAGACCTTATTTAGTAATAAAATTTGAAGCGTAAATTTTTTCTCAAAACTTTTGTTACATATTTTTCATATTGACATATGTTCTGTTACCCATAGCATTCTGAAAATAGTATAAGCGAAAGGTTAAAAAAAAAATTATTAATATTGCCTTCATTTTCAGAAACCGATAAACTATTGAACAAATCACGGATGTTATGCATCGTAACAAGCCTTAGATGTCTTAAAATCCTCGCTCTACGCTATAGCAATCTGGAAGTAGCATTAATTAGATAATTTCAAAAAATGGTATTTATCAATAATGTCTTAATTTTCTGATACCTATTGAACAAACCACGGATGTTATTAATCATAACAAGCCTTAGATGTCTTAAAATCCTCGCTCTACGAGCTCGGATTTCAAACCGACATCTGCGGCAGTTATGTTATACATAACATTCCTAGGTCTGTTAATAGCTATTGTAATATGATGTAAATAATTAATTAATATCTGGAAATAAAAACTGTGTAAAAATGAGAATATGATCTAATGTCATTTTAATAGTATTTACATTTGTTTATGTTGTTAGTAATCAAGAAAATAAACTAATGTGATGTACAGTCTGACTGCGATCTGCGATCTTAAAACTGAATAAAATATACAAAAATAAGGCATAAAATCAGAGGAGAATTTGTATCAATATACCTGTTTTTGTTTTTATCACTTTGAATGAGTCTGCTGATTCGATTTGGGGGATTGGGGCCTAGACCTTATTTAGTAATAAAATTTGAAGCGTAAATTTTTTCTCAAAACTTTTGTTACATATTTTTCATATTGACATATGTTCTGTTACCCATAGCATTCTGAAAATAGTATAAGCGAAAGGTTAAAAAAAAAATTATTAATATTGCCTTCATTTTCAGAAACCGATAAACTATTGAACAAACCACGGATGTTATGCATCGTAACAAGCCTTAGATGTCTTAAAATCCTCGCTCTACGCTATAGCAATCTGAAAGTAGCATTAATTAGATAATTTCAAAAAATGGTATTTATCAATAATGTCTTAATTTTCTGATACCGATAAACTATTGAACAAAACACGGATGTTATTAATCATAACAAGCCTTAGATGTCTTAAAACCGACATCTGCGGCAGTTATGTTATACATAACATTCCTAGGTCTGTTAATAGCTATTGTAATATGATGTAAATAATTAATTAATATCTGGAAATAAAAACTGTGTAAAAATGAGAATATGATCTAATGTCATTTTAATAGTATTTACATTTGTTTATGTTGTTAGTAATCAAGAAAATAAACTAATGTGATGTACAGTTTGACTGCGATCTGCGATCTTAAAACTGAATAAAATATATAAAAAATAAGGCATAAAATCAGAGGAGAATTTGTATCAATATACCTATTATTAGGATACTTCTCGCACTTTATTGATCATAATATAGTAGTCTGATTACATTTGTAACATGTAAAAACAAAAAAATATATCAATCGGTATTTTGCATGTTTTCGTAAACCAATGTTTACAAATCTAAAAAAATATGTAAATAATTCCAATACCAACTTGAATGAAAGATTATTTCTATTAAAGATTGGTGTAGAATCATAAACGTTTTGAGCCAAGATCATTGTTTTGTAGAAATGTTCGAATAACAGGATTTCAAATAAATAAATTTTACAATTTTGGTTATACAAATTGCAGCTTAAAAAATTATTCTGTAATGAAAAATACGTTCGTGATAAGTTTTAAAAATGAAACATAACATAGAATTCTTAATTCCAACCATTAATTATTATTGTAACCAAGGCGGCATCGAGAATTCCTCATGCAATCACATATAATATAATAATTCATTGAATTGTTAAAAACTGATCAAAATTCATGCATACCAACAACGAAAAAATTAAAATACCCAAAATTCATAACCTTCAAAGTTTATCAAGACATAATAATCCAGTAATGGAATGCAGCAACAATTAGAGTAACTGAAAACGGCACGAAATAAGAAACCAAGACAACACAAATTATAAGTGGAGTAATTCTATATGCCACACTTCACATGTGCTGAGAAAGCGATCAAGGCTAGCGATTACGCAATAAATAATTCATTGTTTGAAAATTTTAAATGCACATTTGATAAGTGACTTTAAAAATTTATTCTTTGTTCTCGCAAATGAAATTCTTTAAGTGTAAAAATTACCGTATAGTAGATATACTTAAAAAATCGAATAAAATGCTACCACATAAAGACAAAAAAGAAAAATTTGATGTGGCCAGCACATAGCCTCTCGTCAGATATTTTACCTGGTTGTACGCATAAAACAAAAAATATTTTTAAATTAAAATACATATTCATGTCTCTCTACAAAATAATATATATACATATATTTTCAAAATCTATGGGATATTTTAATATAAATTATGTACAATACATACATTTTCTTTATATTCAATATCCTGAAATTTTCTTTTTCTACTTTCCTTTTCTTCTTCTTTATATTCGTAATTTTTTCGCAAATTCCTTTTATATTCTTTTTTACGTATATTCTTTTGCGTTGTTGCCTTTTTTATTTTCATAATCTTCTTAATGATGTACAAATATTTTTGACAGTGGCATACAAATATGTTTGACAGTGACATTTATGTCTCAATTACAAACATTTGAATTTCTTGCCTTGAAGTAGTTTGATCTGAGGATTTTTACATCAAATTATTTTATATGCATTTCTTTATCTCTAAATCTATATAAGATATAATAATGAATTTATATTTATCGAATAAAGAATTCAACGTTCTTTAATATAAGTATTTACATAAATTTTCGATAAATAATATTTACATGATTTTTTTCTTGTAACTGCTACTTCCGGTTGTCCAATTGTTAACAAAACTTAATCAACTCTTCCCATTATTATTAGATTGAGAAATCTGTAGTTAAAAATGTCTTAAGTCTTATATTATTTGAGAAATCGTGGATCCAACATCCACACATCCGCCCAGATATCCACACACACATACGGACATCATCGTAAAAATGATATAATCTGATTCTAGGGACCTTAA
Source organism: Harpalus rubripes (assembly GCA_963082715.1). Taxonomy (NCBI): domain Eukaryota; kingdom Metazoa; phylum Arthropoda; class Insecta; order Coleoptera; family Carabidae; genus Harpalus; species Harpalus rubripes. The sequence goes on along the minus strand of OY720449.1, from coordinate 13,407,077 downwards.
AACGTGCTTGTTCACTAAAATCTGAATATGCGATTTTTAGCATGAATTCAATACCTCTCTTAGCGAGAGGTAAAAATATATAAATAAACTTTTTAAATCTGCGTCATAAAATATTAATCCTGTTTATTCTTTAGAAATTAGAAATATTATTTGCCAGATAACAGACCACATTTTATTTCCCAAAAATTAGATGAACAAAGCATTATCATTTCCGAAAATGAAATATGGTACCACATCCTCTGAAATTAATTAAATTCATAGTCAAAGTTTCCGGGAATCCTTATATTATGCAAAGAAACTTCTAGATGAATAAAATATAAAGTTATCTTATTGCAAAAAAAATGTGGTTTATGGTTTACCAGTTAGTAATTATTAAGATACGATAATTAGAAAGTATTATGTGAATAGTAAAGTTGACATTTACGTAAAAACTAATAAATATAATTCAAGCATTTGTTGCGTTTTAAATTTATATATATATATATATATATATATATATATATATATATATATATATATATATATATATATCGGGTGTAGAAATGAAAAGTGGCGCATAGAGATTTCAATGTTATTTTTTTAATACTGCTATATCTCTTTACCTATTCATTTTAGCGCATAAAAGGTAAGAATAAAAAAATAAAAATTTAATGTTCTTTTAGAAAAATCGTTAGAGTGCTTTGAAAAATGAAACAAGTAACCTAAATAAAATATTTTTTATTTGTTGTTGAATTTCTTTTGGGCATAAACACAATTTGTTCGGAATTTATACAACAAATATCAAAAGAAATATTTTATTTAGGTTACTTGTTTCATTTTTCAAAGCACTCTAGCGATTTTTCTAAAAGAACATTAAATTTTATTTAATTAATATCTCGTGAAATATGAATGATTATGTAAGATGCCTTTATAGGATGCCTTCTTAATTTCAGTACAACTTATGTTCTTACCCTTTTGCGCTAAAATGAATAGGTAAAAAGATATAGCAGTATTAGAAAAATAACACTAAAATCGCTATGTGCCACTTTTCATTTCTAGACCCGGTATATATATTAAAAATAAATATTTATTTTACTATTTTCATTAAAATTTATTGTTTCCAAAGTAGTACCTCTTAAAATTTCCGAAATTCCATTGGTAACAATTTTAAAAGGGACACACTCTATAAAAAGATGTAGATTTTTAAATAACTTCTTTATCAGTATTTAATAATAAAATAAATCACAGCTTGCTCGTCCGCCATTCTGGAGCCCATTTCAATCATTCAATCCATTGTTACAGTATTATTAATCAGAAATTATCCACATTGACGGGTTGTTCTGCTCCAAATTGTGCAAACAATTTGACAAATGGTTATCATTTTTACAGATAAATATTTTATTTGTTTTATTATTTATGCAATATTTTTTCTCTAATCTCAACGACTGATTTAACTCTGAATTGTTTTATAATCGTTAGTCGAGCTCCAGAATATACAATTAAATTTTACAGCTATCACAATTAAATTCAACTCAAAATTTAGCTTAAATGTTATAAGCTAGGCTTAGTACAACCCGTAATGTTTGTATTGATTTGTAAATATTTGAAATAAATATAAAATGATAAATATGGTAGTTCTATTTAATTATGAAAAATAGTTATGACATAAACTTATAAAAAACCCAGCCTCATTTCATAATTTGCTGCGTTCATTTGGGCTCCAATATGGCGGACGAGTTAGATAGGTAATATCTAGTAACTGTATTTGTGACGATAGATATGGCCGGTTTTTAATAAAATCCGCGTGAAACGCGGCCAGATTGTCAAATCTTCGATGACATCTAAAATTAAATTACAATTTTAAAAGAATTCAAATTACGAAAAAAACATTTTCGTTAAAAATGGATGATAGGAGTTTTAAAATACATTGTTGTCATGTCCCTCGCGATATATTTTTAGTATGTAAATGTGTATGTTATGTTTCTATTATTTTTAAAGATAATATATTACGTAACGTGATATAATTGAATTATTTTGCATAGTATACTTGTAGAACTATGTCATTTATCATCTTGAGATATTCTTAATTTTTATCCAAAGGTCACGTAGATGCAATCGAGGTTACACTCTTCGCGACCTTTTGACCTTTGTAGTAGCAGCAATTTCAAAGCTATTGAAAATTAATTTTCTATATTCTCTTCTCATTTGCCGATTCGTTTATAAGTAATTAAAATTTTTTACGGAATAATAGTTCCACGAACTGGGCAGGTGAATATCCTTTGCTTTGCTTACTTCGATCAAGGAAATGGTCAACCCATGAAGAATATTTCTCAAGTGACTAAAAAGATTACTCATAGAATTTAGTATTTAGTCTTTGTCTACGTGAGATATTTTGTAAATTGTAGAATGAAAAGTATTTCCGTGGTACGTAGTAAAGATAGAATAATTTATTTTTTCCGAAATCGACATTAAAGTACATGAAGTTAGGCAAAATAGTAGCTAAAGTAAAACTTTACAGACTCTTTTTTTAAAATTTAACTTTACATTCTCATCTGTCAAATTTGAATTAACTTAAATTTCTAATTTCTTTAAAAAATATACATACTGCAAACATTCTTTCACTGGATATTTTGTGTTCACATACCAATCAACTCGATGAAGACTACGCCTATCTAATCATTTACTGAGTTTACATGCAGTTTTCAAACCGTTTTTAGTTTTCAAAACGCCATGTATACAGTCTCAAAACGGTTTTGAGTTATCTCGAAGCAAAACTAAAATGCATTGGTTTGACTTGAAAACTAGTTTCAAAACTACTCATGTAAACACTTAAAATTCAGTTTCGATATTGCGCATGCGTAGAATCGTACATAGCATAATGTTTTTGTCGCATGTGTTACTTGGTGTTACTAACCTACAAATAAACTGACGCAGTTGTGTAGTTTTAGTGCGTAGTGATACAAAGAGGAAAACATAATTGGAATAATGACAAAATGAAGAATTTGGAGTGAAGAGGATCTGTCACTTACATCAGCCAAATGCGCATGCGCCGAAACTGTTTTCAAATCAATCTGTAAACCTGTTTTGAAAATTGCATGTAAACAGTTTCGCATAATTTTGACTGAAACCTGAAATCATTTTCAAAACTGCATGTAAACGTAGTAGTTATAAGTTAATGGTAAACTGGAATGTTCAAGGAAATAATATAATAATACATAACATAAATAAATAAAATAAATAAATATATCATCACGGCTTATTACCCATAACATAATGTTATTTATTTATATTTTCAATTAATAATTTAACGATTTCGGAAAAAAAATATAATGTATACATCAGCACTAAAGTATTTTTTATTACTCATATAGTTTATTCTCCTTGGCTATCGCCTCGTAGAATAAATTCCATGTTCGTAATAAAAATTATACTTTTAGTCCCGATTCATAATAGATCATTTAATAAACTATAGAATTATTTGTTTACCTATATTTCTGCATAAAGCTGTCTTCATCTCAGAATTGAAGAAAATTTTCTGATTCGTAATCCGTACAATATTAAAAAATTAAAGTCGGGTATTAAACGTTGAAAGCACCACAGGAGTTAAGTGGACAATAATGCCTTCGGTTAACATACACACTACCAAGAGAAGACCTCGAATAGTACAATGTTGACCTCAGGCATTATTGTCTTTATAGCACCAAATAAGTATAATTACATAGAAATGTATAGTCCGTAAAGGAAAGAGTGTCTCAAAATTTTTGATTTTTTTTACCTTTTGTCACCTTTAGGTATGGAAGGTATTGTCTTTGGTCAAAAAATTCGGTGATGAATTTTTAATGAATATGCAGGTTTTAGGGTTCCTAGAGTACGATTTTACAATTTTTGGATGTATGTAATGTATGTATGTCCAAAAATTTTAATTTTCGCGTATTCCTCTTCTTTATGAAGAGCTGATTAGATTTTGGTTATAATTGGTCGACCGGAAGTACTTTAATTTGAAGATTTTAACAGTTTTTCTTGAAAAAACGCTGTTTAATATCATTTTTTCATATTTAATGTTATAAATATTAAAGAATATTTTATTCTCTATACGATTTGATTACATTTTGTACTTTATATTCAATGGATATAAAGTTAAAAAATCATAAAGAAATTAAATTTCATAAAGCAGCTAGCTGTGCTATAACCATAGAAACATCTACTATATTAAGAAATATGTGATTGACAGATGCCAGTGTCAAGTGCAATTGACATAGTATGTTTGTGTAATAATTTTACTCGAAATATAAAAACATTCTGCATGGAATTTGTATACAGACTTACGGTAATGTACTGTAATGTAATTTGTACAAAATACAACTGACGGAAGGAAATGTGTTGGCCACATTAAGTAAGTTGTTGAGTTTCAATCTCAACTGACTATAATTCTGAAAGGTAAGGTAAGATTGTTTTTGTCAGTAGCTCCTCAATTGAATCATTAGAATTTACAATTTTTTAATATCATAAATAAACCATTTTCTACACAATTAAAAATTAGCTATATCATTTCTGTTGCGTAATTCTAATTAGTGGTTAATTTAATTACCAGTTATGTAACAATTCTTGAAAATTTATTGATGACATTAAAATTGTTCACTTACCTCTATACGTGCAGATCTCCATGTTTAACATAGGTATCTGCAAAAGAAAAGAAATATAAATAAATGATGTTTATTATAATTTTCAACATATGTATTGCAAAATTATTTCAGAAGGAAAATATATTTATATTAAGGATTGTGATATGTTGAAAAAACAAAAAAAAAATCATTCCCACATTGTTTTTCATTTAATATTTCCTGTTGATTTCATAAATTTGTAATGACATGGCAGTCTCTTGTTTCTCCTGCCATATATATATACATACAGACATCATCGTGAAAATGTTAAAATTGAATTCTAGGGACCTTAAAACGTGGTCATTTACCAAAATCTCGATATGCGATTATTAGCACGATTCCTATACCTCCCTTACCTACCAAGGGTAGCGGGAGCTTAAAACACATGTTTTAAGCTTAGCGTCACTTATAAACAGTGTTATGACTGATCTAGATCATTAGGTGTAAATCACTCATCTAGTTCATTTAGTATGGTTTTTGATCTAATCTAGATCCTTTTATATATTCAGATCTTGATCTGGATCTAGATCTAAAAACTTAATAAAAACATATAAAATAAAAGCCTTGTAATTAATAAGTTCGATTGATATTATAACAGCAGCCATGTTTCTCAAATACAATACTACGCTACCGTCATCTGCACCATTAGAACTTAGTGAAAATCAGTATTGGCAGTCAAATACTAGTTCCTAGTACATGCAATTTAAGTGACAGTAGATTCGAATTTCCGATATTTTTAAAGGGAAACTTGGATAAAATTGGAGAAGACGAAAATTAATTGCCTGTCTTATTTTATTACATTTCAACAATTTTAATGTTTAAAATTATTATTTTTGTTTCTGTTTCTACTTTATTCATTAATTTAGTATTAATAAAACTAAATAAGTATGTAATTTTTCTTCCCATTACTGATCTTTTTTGTGATCTTTGAAAATTTTCTGGCTACGCCACTGCTATACACAATTTTATTAAAAGACCCAACAGTCATTTTTGTATGTGCGTATGTGACACTATGACGTCACAAAATCAGACCCGCGAAGGTTTATGAAAAAGAATATTTTTTTTATAAAAAAAATAAAAACCTTCCTTAGGATATAGACCATTTAGATATTTTAAATTTGCATTATTAATTGAAGTATTTAAATATAAAGGGCACTCAAAGCTATCCTGAATAGAGCACCATAGTGGTTACCAGTGGCGTACCTAAGTGAAATGGTGCCCAGGGTAAGGATCGTAATTGCGCCCCCTGTCAACAAAGTAAAATCAAGATTACTTCTTTCTCGCTTTAGTGTAGCGAGACATGTGGCACTTGTATTGTTGTTGAAATTACTTAAGAATATTCATATATATTATGAAATAACTTCAACCAGGAACGAATCAGCACAATAACAAAATAACTATCAATATACGGGCGTTCCGCGACTCGACCGACAAACTTATACCATATATTCCGGGGGTTATTATGATCAAAAAATGGCATTAATAACGTGCTCGAAATCGGTCTTTTCAGTGTCTTCTCTTTCAACGCTCATCAAAGCAAGATCACTTAATCGATCTTGACCCATGGAGACTCTCAGATAATTTAAGATTAGTTTTAATTTGTTGAAAGATCTTTCACAGCTAGCAATGGAAACTGCAATAGTCAACATTATTTGCATGGCTATTCGAATATTTTTCGCCGTTAGCGTTTTTCAGTTTCAACATCCCAGTCCAATTTCCAAAGCTTGTCACCAAAGTTTCTCTTTCATTGCGAAAATAATATCTTAAAAACCTTTCAAATATAAGGCGGCATCATGAAAGTTCATATTTATATTTTGCAGTCTTTTCTGAACTCTATCAATAGGAATGAGTACTGTCGTCCAAAATCCAAGTAGAGTCAGAAAATCGAGTGTCAACACACGGTTGTACAATTGCGTAGCATCATTTCTTGTTTCACTCGTTTCATTTGCATCATCCATTATAGTCTCGAGAACTTGGAGTATGCCGTGAAGGTAGTTGTTTATGGGCTTCACAGCTTCCACGCACAGTAATCAACAGTTTTAACACTTCAAATTCTGGCACCCAAGTTACATACGGATACCAAGAGGTCCAAGAAGCGCCCCCTTGGTTTTAGCGCCCAGGGCACCTGCCCTGTTTGCCCCGCCCTGGGTACGCCACTGGTGGTTACTTTTACACTATTTGAAAATAGAAAATAATTTTGAAGTTTGTCGTTGGTCGATTTAATGCATAAATATTTATAGTAACATTGAATTTTGAATATAGATAATGTTTTGTCTGCTGTACAATCACAAATGAATAAATAAGCATATATTTGTGTATGTGGTTTTACAATAGATATCCAATAATAAAAATACTATTTACATTTTTAAAAACCACAGTTTTACGTTGAACCAATGAAAAATATAATTTCCACAATTAGAATACTACATTTATTTAAAAATGACTAATGTAATTATTATTAAAACCAATAAAAGCCTACGTGAGTTAGATAACACTGGTATCAATAAAATATCTCGGTTTTAAAGTTTCCGAGAATAAAAAACTACAATAAATTACTAGAAATTACTCTTGATTTCTACGTAACGGATTGGTCATACTATACGGGTGCAGCTTCCCAAATACGCGTAGATGACGACATATCCTGATTACGTCATCATGGTTCACACTTGTTGCTTCTTTGTTACACGCAAATGTTGAGAACCGCTGGACAAGGATTTAAACTTTTTATCAATTGCAAATGTTGAAGAATGATGTTTAGTTTTTATACAACATTGTATTTTGATAGAAGGAATTACAATGTTTTACAAATGGTACATGTTTAGATATGTAAAAATGATTGAATTAAAATAATTCATTCATTTCAAATATTATCGTCAAGAAATAATTTGGAACTGTTAACATAGTTCGTATACATTGGCGTGTATTTTATTACCATATATCATAAGTTTTCGGAAATTTTTTGAGTGGATGATACTATGGTTTAATAAAGTATATTGAATCTGATTATTACCACAACAATTAACATAGCTTAAGCTTTATCACTCATATAATAAAGAGCTAGTGGTCCAATTTCTTCTATATGACGAAGTTTAGTTCTGACTTGCTCCATAATTCTCTGGCGGGTTTTGAAATTGGCGTACTGTTTGAAAAATCCTGCACCATAGGGTAAAGTCGGTGGAGATGGCGCATCTTTTTTGTATGCTCTCTAAATTTATTGTTATGTATTCAAACCTTTTAAAAAATCTGATGTGGACACCACACGACTTGTTTGTACGCAAGACATGAAGTATAAACCCAATTACAAAATTACACGTATTTGACGTAATTTGACATTAATATTGACTTTTTATTATTTTTTGTCCTAATTCATAGCAAGCTTTATTACAAAAACCAAAAAGTATATAATTTTTAAATTTACATATCTCGTTTATACAAAGGGCTAATTTAGTAATACTTAATGTGCTAGACGCAGAATTTAATTGTCTAAAACTCTTATTTGAAGCATTTATTTCTAAAATCGAAATAAAACCATTTTATCAAGAAAAACTGTTAACAACTTCAGGTAATATATCACTTCCGATTAGCCTATTCAACCAAAATCTTTTATGTTATTCCCACTGACATAAAAGCCTTATATACCAAATTTGAAAATTTTCGGATTATATTTTAATATAGTTTTTCATTAAAATCTATTATAGGCTTCAAGAAAAGTACCATTTCTGGAAATTATGTAATCACCAAAACGGGAGGTGCACAACTAGATGTTATAGCAGTTCTAAATACAAAATTTCAACTTTCTACGGCTTACCGTTTTACAATGCAATATTTCCTTTACTATGTACGAGGAAGTAAAAATCATACAGTAAACTTTGCATATATACAGGGTGATTTTCTTCAAAGTGTACCAAGGAAATTAACATGGGAAATCAGTTTTTTGCAAACCATTGCCCCCCATTTTACGGCAATGGTTGTCAATACAAAGATAAAAAAATTCCCCATCCCAAAATACCAAATACATGGAAATTATCCAATATTTTAGGCCCATAAATTAATTTTAAAAAGTATCCATTTTCCTATTAATATAAACAAATGATTGACATTTTATCTGTCAGAATATGCTAATTGACATTATCAAGAGACATTAACCTATTCTGACAGATAAAATGATAAGCATTTGTTTATCGCAAATTGCAAACTAGTTGCGAATTTTGCCGTGAAAACGTACATTATTCAAAAATATAATGCTTCGTCGTATTTCACGTGTATACAACCTTCTGAGTCAACTTCCTATGAAGTCTTCGTCAGAAGGTGGCCAGCACAGCAGGTAATCACAGACGCGTTTCGCACTTCTTGGTGCTCATCAGTGTGATGTAACCTGGGGGCCTCTGTCTCATCCACAGAGGTGGAATCACGGAGCAGAGGCCACCCAACCTAGCTGTGCTAGCAACGGTCTTATGACCGTTCGCTACAGGTATCTGGCCTGTAGAAGGTAGTGTTAATACCCACAGAGCCATCTACCTGCAAAAGGCTTGACTGAGCCAAAATTGCAAATTGCAAACTAGTTGCGAATTTTGCCGTGAAAACGTACATTATTCAAAAATATAATGCTTCGTCGTATTTCACGTGTATACAACCTTCTGAGTCAACTTCCTATGAAGTCTTCGTCAGAAGGTGGCCAGCACAGCAGGTAATCACAGACGCGTTTCGCACTTCTTGGTGCTCATCAGTGTGATGTAACCTGGGGGCCTCTGTGCTGGCCACCTTCTGACGAAGACTTCATAGGAAGTTGACTCAGAAGGTTGTATACACGTGAAATACGACGAAGCATTATATTTTTGAATACATTTGTTTATCTTTTATTTTATCTATTTATGGGCTTAAAATATTGGATAATTGCCATGAATTTGATATTTTTTGATGGGGAATTTTTTTTATCTTTGTATTGACACCACAACCATTGCCGTAAGTTAAAACGGGGGGCAACGATTTGCAAAAAATCTGATTTCCCAAATTAATCTCCTACGTACACATTGAAAAAAAAATCACCCTGTGTTAATAACATATTGTTATCAAAACTTAAATTATTCAATGTAATATAGGTAAAAAAAATAATACATTTCTTGTCAAAAAAAAAAAAAACATCTCACCCTACATGGATGGGGGAATTGGCGCATCATGCAATTTTTTTATGTTTTACTAATTTTAATTAGTTTTGTTTTCCAAACAATATTTCCAGTAAAATTATAAGACAAACACACTTACGTCAATTGCACTTGACAGTGACATCTTTCAATCAGAATTTTCTTAGTCTAGTAGCTGTTTCCATAGCTGTCTTATGAAATTTAATTTCTTTATAATTTTTTACGAGATTTTTTATCTCTATGTCCATTTAATATTGAGTATAAACTGCAGTCAAATCGTACAGCGAATAAAATATTCTTTAATATTTATAATAACATTAAATGTGAAAAAATTATATTTAACATAGTTTTTTCAAGAAAAACTGTTAAAATCTTCAAATGAGGGTACTTCCGGTTGACTAATTATAACCAAAATCTAATCAGCTCTACATATAGATGTAACAAAGAACAATACGAAAAAAATATAGTTTTTGAAATTGTAGTATTAGAGACGAAATTTTTGTGACACACCCATATACACACACATACAGACATCATCGTAAAAATAGTAAATTTTTATTCTAGGGACCCTAAAACGTGCTTATTGATTAAAAACTCATCATTGATTTTTTTGACCAAAGACAATGCCTTCCTTTCCTAAATGTGACGGAAGGTAAAAACAGTTTTAGTGTCACTGGAACGAACACACATGATGTCACGACTTCATCGCATGACTAAAAAAATCATATCTTCTTTAATATACGGAATTTTCACGTAAAGATTTTATTAATCGTCATATCTTTTTATAAAGTATCATAAAAAGCAAATATTGGTTTATGGGCCCATTAGAGTTGGAGTCGAAGATTTAAAATTTCTGGAGTATGAGTCGCAATTTTTTTCCCCGACACGACACCCCTGCTACAAACGGATGATATAATCCTGGATTTAAAAAAATATTTTCTGAAAATAATTTAAATAATTAGATTTAAAGTAATATCAGAAAATAATCTAGTTATTAAATTTTCAAACTTATGAAACTTTAATGTATTATCAGTAATATAATATTTGTACTTTTTTTGAGTAAATATTTTGACATTTACCTGATACAATATTTGTTTTTCATTATTTTGAGCTGCCAAAGAATTAAAACAAAATTACATTGTATGTAATTTTAATTTCATTTCATTATTGAATCTTACATAAAATAAGTACAAATGTCAAGGCAAACCGATAATGCATTAACGATTATAAATACTGGAACTAGGTTTTGATGAAAGTGCAAATATTTGGCATCATTATAAAGTTAATTTAAATTACTTTCAGAAAATATGAATATATATAATATCCATTTAAAAAATCAACGATGATATCCCGAGAAACTGAAAGTTTAATTCAGGACCATTTCACATCAGAAAATGGCATTTACATTTAAGTTTGTTTCAATTTTGTAATTTAAACTATAGATCTAAAATTAATAATAAAGTAATCCCTTGTCCCTATTTTTTCAATTTCCCTGTACAAAATTAAAATGAAAAGTCATATAGATAAGTTAATATTTTACTACTAAAAATAAGCTTTTTTTACCTCTCGCTAAGAGAGGTATCGCATTCATGCTAAAAATCGCATATCCAGATTTTAATGAATAAGCACGTTTTAAGGTCCTTAGAATCCGATTATAACATTTTTACGATGATGTCCGTATGTGTGTGTGTGTGGATGTTGGATTCACTATATCTCAAATACTATAAGACTTAAGACATTTTTAACTACGGATTCCTCAATCTAACAATAATGGGAAGAGTCGAGTCAGTTTTAGTAACAATTGGACAACCGGAAGTAGTAGTTACAAGAAAAAAATCATCTAAATATTATTTATCGAAAATTTATGTAAATACTTATATTAAAGAACGTTAAATTCTTTATTCGATAAACATAAATTCATTATTATATCTTCTATAGATTTAGAGATAAAGAAAGGCATATAAAATAATTTGATGTAAAAAATCTCAGATCAAGCTACTACAAGGCAAGAAATTCAAATGTTTGTAATTGACACATAAATGTCACTGTCAAAAATATTTGTATGCCTCTGTCAAAAATATTTGTACATTATTATGAAGATTATGAAAATAAAAAAAGGCAACAACGCAAAAGAATGTACGTAAAAAAGAATATAAAAGGAATTTGCGAAAAAATTACGAATATAAAGAAAGAGAAAAGGAAAGTAGAAAAATAAAATTTCAGGATATTGAATATAAAGAAAATGTATGTATTGTACATAATTTATTTTAAAATATCCCATAGATTTTGCAAATATATGTGAGAATTATTTTGTAGTGAGACATGAATATATGTATTTGTATTTAAAAATATTTTTCGTTTTATGCGTACAACCAGGTAAAATATCTGGCGAGAGGTTGTGTGTTGGCCACATCAGATTTTTAGGATTAAAAATGTCGTTTTATGACGTGTTAAAAATTGACGGATCTTTGTTACTTTGAACACTGGTGTTAAAGTGAATTAGTATGTTGGTACTGACGAATTGAACAACAAATCGACATTTTTGGCACTAGACAATTTTTTTTGAAATGCAAATTTAAATGATAAATTAGTGTTATTCTACAAATCTATTAAAACTGGGCTTTTTAATGTTTGTTTTCAGCGTTAAAAATGTCATTCTATGACACCAGTGTTAAAAGTGACAGATCATTGTTACTTTTGACACTAGTGTTAAAAGTGAATGTCAAAAAATCTTTAGAAATACATATTTAAATTAAAAAATAGTGTTTGTGGAAAAAATTGTATGACATACGTGTTAAAAGTTATTTTATTTTGTTCGAATGTTTGGATCACTCAGCTTCGCGTCGTGTTCCAAACTTCCTTCTCACAAAATAAAATGTCACTTTTAACACTTATATCATAAATAATTATTATAGAAAAAATAGTGTATGATATACGTGTTAAAAGTGATTTTATATTGTTTGAAGGTCTGAACCACTCCGCTTCGCGTCGTGTTCTCAGCTTCTTTCTCACAAAATAAAATGTCACTTTTAATGCATATCATAAATAACTATTGTGATCTTACTAGGAATGATAATAAATTAGTAATACAAAACATTGTTTTAAACAATGAGAATTTATGATTATTTGTATGTTGCTACGTCAAGTTTTTAATTAATAGGTCATTAAATTTTAATGGAAAGTTATTTAAGATAAAAGCAGTCTTACATTTTTACAATAAATTGCAATGAATGATTATCGTAAAGGAGGATTTTTATTATCTGATGTTTATAATTATGACAGATATTTTTTATGATACGTATCAAATTTGAAAAAAAAAACCAACTATCATACGATACGAATGAGGGACAATAGTCCTCCAAGATATGTTATCAGTGTTTATGACGTTTGAAATGAATTTAAAGTTTTATCTTAAATTTACATAACATTTTAATCCATGCATATTATGTTTCATGATACCTACCTACATTTTGTATAATTAAATATAGCTGTAACATTAGTCGAATGGAAAAACAAATAAGAATTAATATAAAATTTAAAGGATGATAATTTATTTTGTTGTTTCTTATTGCATACAAAGGCACTATTGGTATGAGTACAAAAACTTTGAAACAAACAATGGAGCATCATAGAGAAGACTGCTGTATTGTATAATATTGGCGGAGTCAACCTTAAAATTAATACAACTACTTAAAAAACTAACTCTAATTATAATAATACATCACATTATTTTAAATTACTAACTAAAGTTGATAAAAGTAGTAATTACAACTGAATTTGTTGCCCCTGTGTCAAGTCGAAGTTGGCGTTGGAGGATGCATGGTTGCCGCATTGATCTTAGCGCTACCATGGCAACAAAGCGCTTCACCAGAGGCGTCCGTCGCAACGTCGCAGGGGCACACACGCAAAATTTTCATGTACAATTCCTCACAATAAAACTTCAAATACGGCAGTATATTAGGCATACTCTACATATATAAAATTTATATAAATATTTATATTATAGTGTGATTTTGTAAAAACGATTTGCTCTCTCTGTCGCTCTCAATCTATACAAATAACATTGGAAATTTCACAAATATACTATATTTAAATATATAATATATCAAAAATGGACAAAACTGGAATGAAATCTAATAGTTGCGAGTAGTTTTCAAATCTTGTGAACAACTGAGATGATGTGTTACCAAACACAAACAAAGAGATTTGAAAACTAGTCGCGGAAGGTATTTTTGAGCATATTCGAACAAATGCACTTTCAGAAGACCTTTCTTGTATGGTCACTTGTTATAAACAGTCTTTTTTCTGTAATCACAGAATTTGATCATAATTGGTCCCTCGTATGGAATGAATGAGAGAAAACTACAAACTAGCAGCATCGATCGGCGCACCGTAAGATGGCAGATGGCAACACACAGTGGCGTGCATGTGGGAGGGGGTACTACACCACCTGTTCCTTTCCTTCCAGCTTCTTCGCTAGGTCTGCCACCACCTCTTTGTAAATTAGCGGGTCTATATTCTTCCCCAGTTGATACAATATAAACCAATCACCGATTTGGCACTTTTTTGCGATAGTCTCAATCTGGTCATGGGGGGCAAGTCGTGATCGCGCTCTCAGCAGGTATAATCTTAGTTTAGGACCCATCACGACAGCAGCGCGATAAATCAATGAGATTCCGGTAAGCACACTTAGGAAAATAAACCAAAACCACAAGAAAACATAGATCTTCTCATTCACAATATTAAGTGGAAGAACACACAGACCGTCGAACTTCTGCACCGTTCCGGAAGGACCGTATTTGTGGAAGGTACATTTTGTGACTTTTGGAAACACTCTGCTCATCGGATCTTCACGTTCTTCAGGTTCCATTTCAGTAAAACGAAGAACATCTCTTCCATAGGTACTGAATTCACCTCCAAGGAAAGTATCCATGAAGAAGATCTGCCCGACAACATTCACAAAGTTGAGGACTTCGCAAATGAAGAACCTGAATGCGTAAAAGTTCTGCAGGTGTAGATTTGTAGCAAAATATTCTACTAGGAGCTTCTTGCGGTCTGCTTTACAGTCTTCGTTGACAACAGGGCAGTTAAGGTCCAGAACTAACATTTTTATCCTACCACCTTCCCAAGTTTTCCATAAGTATCTAGGGATGTAGAACAACATTGCTTGGAAGAACAACGCGAAGCAAACCCACTGGTAGTACTTGTGATATTTGACTTCATCTTGACCGTCAACATGCGACGCTACTCCGGGTTGTACAATGTCCTTTCCTACTCTCCCCACCAGTCTATTCGGTATGGTAAAAGTAGAGTAGATCCAGCAATAAGTATCCATAACATTTAAGGGTATTTCATCTACGATACAGTCGATGGGGTCTCCGATGTACTGGCGCGAAGTGACCAGTAAGGAGAAGGCAATGAGGATGATGACAGTAGCTTTGTAGTGCAGTCTGAATATGTTGTTGTCGATGCATACTTGGTCGAGTTTGAGCAGCCCCTTGACGGAGCCAAAGACATCAAACATCGTGGCACTCACTCACACGCACTTTCAACTCGTTACTCGTTTCGTTTAGTTTGTATTCGTTCGGATCGAGGATGCGCTTACTTTGCGCAAGGCTAGGCTGTTGGCCGATGACTGTAGACGCCGAGCGGTAATCACAGCTAGATAGGGGGGGTTCTGGTGGGGAAATACAAGCAAGATGATTGGCTAGCCTCTAAGCAGGCACATCCAATGCACCCGACACATATTCACCACCAGCGGACTGGATAAGCTTTCGGAAACTTATTCCTGGTATTCCACCACATCAACCCTAACCAAAGCACAAAGCTTGCTTCTAACTTTGCCCACATACGAACGTGAATATGCAGAATGTACCCTCAAAATGTGAAAATGATAATAGCGAGCAACCCTTATGAATGATGACAGAAAAGCAACTATTTGTAAACATATTTATTTCGAATTCTGCACCCAGAATACGTTTTATTTATCTTATTTATAAAAATAAAATATTTTCATTCTGATGAAAATATAATACATATATGTGAAATATTTGAGTATGTTTTAGATTACTAATTAAATACTAATATAGGATTTTCCAGATATAGTAATTTGTTTTACTAGCTACTATAAATATTAGTCATATCATAACTAGCACAATCTATTTCCACTAAATTTATTAACGATATAAAATAATAAATATTGTTTATACATGGGATATTTCTTTTATTTCTATTAAAAAACGCTGAAAGATCCATTTTTGAAATGTTTTTTTTCCAATATTTTCTTTCTAAAAATAAATTAAGTTGCTTAAGAACTCTGATTTATTGGTATAATTATGTAATTATATTCGTATCTCCACCCATTTTTAAGCAACTGTCCCAAGTTTTACAGGTACCCATTTCTGGATAAACAGTTCAAAATTTTCAATTTTTATACTTTTATATAGGTACCCTAATTCCAATTTTTGAAGCCGCAGGACAATTTTTTTTTGATTCCGAAATATTTGTGTACAAAGTTGGGCCCATTTTTGGGTAATAAACCCCAAAATGGGTGGAAATACGCCACACGATTCTACAGGCAAAATTATCCAAGTATACCAATTCATAATTTTTAAACAATGGATACAAATTCCAGAACAATATAATTGAAAATGGCCAAAAAGAATAAATCACAAAGAGTAGGACCTTAGTATTTTTTTTCGATTTTTGACCATTTTCAGTTATTTTGCTTTGAAAGTTGTACCTTATGCTCTGAAACAATTGGAATACTTATATAATTTTGTTCGAAGAATCAAATGGTGATGTCGCCAAGGCTGTATTTCCACCGATTTTGGGGTTATTACCCAAAAATGGGTATTTTTGGCAATGACTAAATGCAAATATCTCAAAAATGAAAAGAGATAGAGACTTGCGGTTTTAAAATTTGAAATTAGCAAGTAGATACATAAATACATAAAATTTAAGCCGGGTTTAAACAGCAATATCGTAGTCATTGTCATAGTTGTAGTCTAAGAATTAAAATATGTTTTTATAATAGATCTGTTTATGCAACATTGTCATAGTCATAGTCGATATCATAAACATAAGCATAATCACAGAATTGGATTAATTTTAATTTTAAGACAATACTTACAATCTGCGCATGTCTGAGAACTGTCAGAATCAGAAAATAACCTCTATTTTAATTGTGAAGTTGTTTATTATAAACAAAATAGTAACAATTAATTTTTCTATAGTATTTGTTAACATACATATCTATACATAGTTATTAGGCAAATATAATATTTAAGTAGGTAATTGAGTTTAGAAAGTGACAAATTAATAGTCACATCAAAAATGCTGCATAAACGACCAACTATGTTAAGACTGTTCTTATGACTATAGCTTAAGACTATGATTATTATAGTGACTGTGTTATTACTGCATAAACCCGGCTTTAGAATTTTTTAAATTTTGAACTTTTTACTAGGTGGTCAAAAATGACCTTTTAAGGTAGAAATATTGATTTTTCTCGTTTTTGTCCTAATTCCAGGTTGAAAGGGGTGATTTTTTTGAGAAATGATTAAAGAACAATATAAAAAAATATTTTACTTTGTATTTAAACAAGGTAGGACACTAACCAAACAGAAACATAGATCATACTTGGAAACATTTAAAATGACTCTTCTTATTTGAAAATCAATCTTTCGTAAGTTATAAGAATTCATTGATTGGTCCATTTAAAGTAATTAATAGCAAACGAAGAATTAATTACTAATCAAACTGTATCTGAAAGTATCCGTATTTAAAAATCATTCTATAAATTCTTGCATCGGAATGGTGATGAGGCAAAGCAAAGAACAAGAGAGAGAGGATCTCTCTTCATCTCCAGATGCTGTGAAACGAGTTTGGTGACACTTCACCGCGGCTTCTGCACACACAGACCTGTACTGAGTAACATTCCAATGACTCCCACGACATATGTGCTTCCCTTCGCTTCAATATGCTAATGTATTCCTTCTAAATGCACCTAACATGTCGCTAAGGCTATTGTTTCGAATAAACAAACAAATGGTTTCATCGCAAATATACATTTATCCATTTAAAATGAAAGAAACTAATTTAATATACGAGTAGACCTGAAAACAGGAAACTTGGGTTTTATAAATTTTGAGCTGTTACTAAGGAAACTGTACATATCAAAATAGTTATTATTATGATTAGAATTATAAAATTATCATGTATTACTCATCTTGCAATGCAAAATAATGAAATACGAGCCCTGCGCCAAAAGAATTGGCCTACATACTTTTCCTTAATTTACAAGGTAACTACATATTTATTAATAATAACACAAAAGTAAATTTAGGAATAATAATTGAATAAGTATAAACAATAAATTAAATAATAATAATAATAATAATAATAATAATAATGATAAATATGATGTGGCCAGCATATGACCTACCGCCAATTTCATGTTTAAAATAGTAATGAGTTTTAAGTAAAGTGTCACTTCTGGTTGATCGTTTGTAAACAAAATCTAATTTGTTGTTCTGATTAATAGAAAAGTCAATAATACGAAATTTTGGATTTTATTTTGTTTTCCTCGAAAATCTGAGCTCGAAATTAAGTGCCAGCTCCAATATGTTGTTTTCAATCATACGAGGTCTGTTAGAAAAGTATCCAACGTTTGGCCGAAAAAAACACTGGCATATCTGGAGCGTTCGAAGTAGTTTCATTGGGACTCCACGCACTTCTCCCAGCAGTGCCGCCATTGTTGGAAGCATCCCGAGATAACCCCTCTTTCGCAATGGAGTTTAGCTCGGCTGTCGTTGCAGCCATAATGTCCTATCTTGTCTGAAATCGCGTTCCTTTCAATGGCCTCTTGAGTTTGGGGAACAGCCAGAAGTCGCAGGGGGCCATATCAGGAGAGTAAGGAGCCTGTTGAACCACAGGAGTCTAGTTCTTCGCCAAAAAAATCTGAATCAAGTGCGAGGAATGTGCTGGATCATTGTCGTGATGGAGGCGCCAATTTCCTGTTGACCACAACTCCGGTCTCTTGCGCCGACGAGAGCACTACACACTACCTCACTCAAAGGCTGCTTGATAGCAACAGACGCTATCGACAGGCGGGAAAATATTCACGCGCGCTTGATTCAAATTCATCAGGTTTTCGCAAAAAATAAGGTCGGATACTTTCCTAACAGACCTCGTATACGAGTTTTAAATACTAAATTTGAGAAGTTTTGGATTATATTTTAATATATTTTTCAAGAAAATCTGTTCAGAGCTTCAAGTAAAGTTTATATATTTTAGCAAAAATCTAGTATATTATTCTCATTAATATAAAAGTCTTAAATACCAAATTTTAAAAGTTTTGGATTATATTTTAATACAGTTTTTATTAAAAACTGTTATGGGCTTCAAGTAAAGTACCACTTCCAGTGTCCAATTTTACCCAAAATCTAATCTACTCCATAGGCGAAGTTAGACTTTAAAATTAGGGGATGCTAAAGTCCCTTACCTTAAAATGAAAAAAAGTTGGTTTACAAAAAGTATTTATTTGAATAATTTATAAACAAAAACATAAAATATTAATTAAAGTAACAAAATAGTTATGATGTAAGTGTTAAAAGTGACATTTTATTTTGTGAAAAGGAAGTTTGGAACACGACGCGAAGCTAATTTTCTGTTTCTATTTAGAAGAATAAATTCTTGCAAAATATCTTAAGTATTATTTATTTATTTATATATATATTTTTTTTGAAAGTTCATTTTCATGTATGTAAGTCAGTATCATGAACTAGATCCAGTTGTTGACTCGCTTTTTTATTTTTCTAGTTTTAATAGGTTCAATTTCAATATTGTTATTTTTGAAGGAATTTCAATATCTCTCCATGAGTACAAAAGGCATAGTCAATTCGCTTTTCTTCTAATATTTTTTTTATTACATTATTAACGATTGTTAAATTCCCTTCTTTACTTGAAGGTTCTTCTTTAATATGTTGATAATATTTAATATAACAGTCAAAATAAATAGATGTGTCTGAAATGAATTATTAAAATTTATAGAAATTTTGTTTGGGGGTGCTAATTTAAAATCTGGGGGTGCTAAGCACCTCCAAGTACCCCTTTAACTACGCCTATGATCTACTCTTTATTTGAATGCAAAAAGCTTAAATACGGAAAATAGAAATTTTTGAAAGTTTGATATAAGAGTTATTGCGGAGGAAAAAATCTTCAAACACATACAAACAGACACACAGACAGACAACAAAATAGTAAAAACCCGTTGTGTGGACTCTAATTCGTACTTATTTACTGAAAATTCACTATCGAATTTTTGGATCGAAAACATTACCTCTCTTACCTATGTATGTAGGTTGGCGGGAGGTAAAAAATCTAAATGTCTTTTCCAGTCTTCTAAATATGCTAATATATTCTCCGAAAATGCACCATACATGTCTCTTTTTCAATTGTCTTAAGCAAACAAACAAATGCACTGTCCAAAACATTTGCTGCTGGAATATTAATCGAGCTAGTTAATAATACAGTACCCTCGCTATTATTAGTGTCATCTAATTGACAATAATATCAGTTTTTTCATGGTTCGTGCGTATCAGACTATGTCATTTGATAGTATACTATGTCAATTGACGATTGCGTTGGTGTGTGTATGCGACTGTACTCTATTAATTGAGCAAGTAATGGTTAATGAGTTGAAGCTGATGATGCTAATAAGAAACTTGCAGTTGGAAGTGGGTCGTAGCACGTGTGTGTAAAGATCATATGAATGTTGTTCATTTTACAAGGACGCTATATCACTATGGTATTTATTACCTCCCGTCATACCGTAGGTTGGGAGGTAATGTTATCGGTCCAAAAATTCGATGGTGTTTTCAGTAAATAAGCACGAATTAGGGTCCCCATAATACTTATTTTCTATTTTTATGATGATGTCTGTGTGTGTATGTGTCTGTGTGTGACGATTTTTTCCTCCATGATAACTCCTACAACTAAAGGTGGGCGCGTGAGTACCTTTTTGTTCACGATCACGCACGCTCACGGAACTAAAAATGTAATCACGACCAATCACGCACGACTTTTTATGTTTGATTCACGATCACTCACGCTCACGATTTTATTTTGGCACTCACGTCCGATCACGTCCGGCGGGTCACGTTCGTGTCACGTAATTGTTTCTATGTACATTTAAGCCCGCTTAAAACAGTCATAAGTTGTTATCAAATTTGTTAACAAATTGGTAATAAGTTAGGTAACAGATTGGTTTCATTGGAAACGAATGTTTATGGACAAATAGGTTGTTCTATTCCATCACAAATATCATTATAAATTTGGTAACAAATTTGTTAACAAAATTATGATCGTGTCAAACGGGCTTAAAGATTTGTATACCTTTAGTGAAATCGGAGTAACGGTGTATACAATTTTGGGTACAACAATAACACTATTTTTATGCAAAAAAATACTGTTGATGACATATTTGGACATAATAATAATAACAAGAATGTAAAGTAAAAGATGGAAATTGACAATTTTTTAAATAAAAAATCTGATGTGGCCAGCACATTACCTTCCGTCAGTTCTATGTATTTTGTACAAATTTCATACGGAAAGTTCCTTGCTAAATTAAATATTCTATTTCTTGTACATTACCTTCCGGCAGTTGCATGTATTTTATGCAAATTTCATACAGAAAATTATTATTTTTTGACGTTTTCTATATACAGTGTAATGTATCTGCAGAAATAAAAGATTTATTATTATTATTATTTCTTGTACATTACCTTAAAGCAGTTGTATGTATTTTATACAAATTCCATACAGAAAGCAACAGATCCTATACCTATTTCCAGTAAAATTATAAGACAAACACACTATGTCAATTTCACTTGACACTGACAACTTTCAATCAAAATTTTCTTAATATAGTAGCTGTTTCCACAGCTATGGCTACTTTATGAAATTTAATTTCTTTATAATTTTTTAACTCTATATCCATTTAATATTAGGTATCAAATGCAATCAAATCGTATAGAAAATAAAATATTCTTTAATATTTATAATAACATTAAATGTGAAAAAATGATATTTAACATAGTTTTTTCAAGAAAAACTGTTAAAATC
The DNA here is from genome assembly GCA_963082715.1 of Harpalus rubripes. Lineage (NCBI taxonomy): Eukaryota > Metazoa > Arthropoda > Insecta > Coleoptera > Carabidae > Harpalus > Harpalus rubripes. The sequence continues at coordinate 13,385,167 of OY720449.1, read as the reverse complement.
TTCAAATGCGGGTACTTCCGGTTGTCCAATTCTAACCAAAATCTAATCAGCTCTTCGCATGGATGTAACGAAGAGAAATACGAAAGAATTATAATTTTTAGAATTGTAGTATGGAAGTTATCGTAGACGAAAATTTTGTTACACACACACACACACACACACACACACACACACACACACACACACACACACACACGGACACACATACATACATACATACATACATACATACATACATATATACATACATACATACATACATACATACACACACACACACACACACATACAGACATCATCGTAAAAATAGTAAAATCGTATTCTAGGGACCCTAAAACGTGCTTATTCATCAAAAACTCACCACCGAATTTTTTGACCAAAGACAATAACTTCCTTACCTAAAGGTGACGGAAGGTAAAAATAGAAGCAAACTTGTACTCACGCCCAATTAAATTTCAATCACGCACGATATTTTTTTAGTGCCTCAGGCTCACGTCCAATCACGACGCAAAATTTAAATTATATTCACGATCACGCGGGTCACGCCGTGACCCATCGTGACCCGACAAAATCACGGCCCGCGTCCACCTCTACCTACAACAAACTTCCGAAAATTTCTATTATTAAATACGGATTTAAGCTTTTTACATTCATATAGTGTTGATTAGATTTTGGGTAAAATTCGGCAACCGGAAATGATACTTTACTTGAAGCCCAGAATAGTTTTTAATGGGAAAATATGATAAGTATAATCCAAAACTTTTAAATTTTAGTATTTTAGACTTTCATAAAAAGGAGAATAATATATTAGATTTTGGCTAAAATTAATAAACCAGAAGTGATGCTTTGAAGCTCTGAACAGATTTTCCTGAAAAATATATTATGATATATTTCATAACTTGTCAAATATGGTATTTAAGATTTTTAGATTAATGAGAACGACATATTAAATTTTTTCTAAAATTGATAAACCGGAAATGATATTTTACTTGAAACTCTGAATAGATTTTCGAAAAAAATATTTTATGATATATCCCAATTTTATTCAAATTTGGTATTTAAAACTTTTATGATAATAAGAAGGACATATTACATTTTTTCTAAAATTGATAAACCGGAAGTGATACTTTACTTGAAGATCTGAACAGATTTTTGTGAAAAATATATTATGATATATTCCCAAACTTGTCAAATTTGGTATTTAAGGCTTTTATATGAAGGGGAGCAACATATTATATTTTGGCTAAAATTGATAAACCGGAAGTGATACTTTATTTGAAGTTCTGAACATATTTTCGTGAAAAATATATTGATACAATTCATAACTTATCAAATTAGGTATTTAAAACTTTTATATTAATAAGAACGACGTATTAGATTTTTTTTACAGAAAGCTATAAACAGATTTTCTTGAAAAAATATATTAAAACATGATCAAAACTTATCAAATTTGGTATTTAAAACTCGATTTTGACTATACTTACATGATAAACCGGAAGTGGTACTTAATATGGAGCTCTTAACAGATTTTCGAGGAATAACATAATAGAATATAATCCAAAATTTCGTATTATAGACTTTTCTATTTATTGGAACGAGAAATTAGATTTTGTTTACAAACGATCAATCGGAAGGTATTTTAAACATGGAATTGACGAGAGGTTATGTGCTGGCCACATCAGATTTTTTATAAGATAATATTACTTTAATAGGTATTCATTTTTCCACAGTTTTCGATATCTATCGATACGAGTGTTACAATTTCTATTTTTCCTCATATATTTCAAGAGTTCTAACTTACTATTAATACATTTATATATTTCATCATTTTGTAGTGCAAGATAAATTAATTCATAATAATTTTATAATTCTAATAATAATGATAACAGTTTAGATATAAATTTTCATTTCAATTGTCTAAAATAAAACAAGCTAAAATCATGTGTCCTCTTTTGACAATGTATCTACTGTACACAATTACTGAGTTTACATGCAGTTTTGAAACCGTTTTTAAAACGTTTTTAGTGTTGAAAACGCCATGTATACAGTGTCAAAATGGTTTCAAGATATCTCGAACCAAACTAAAATTCATGGGTTTGACTTGAAAACTAGTTTCAAAACTACTCATGGAAACACTTAAAATTCAGTTTCGTTACTGCGCATGCGTACAGAGCTTAACGTTTCTGTCGCTTTGTATTACTAATCTTCAAATATACCGACAGTTGTGTAGTTTTAGTGTGTAGTGGTACGAAGTAAAAAAATAATTCGAATAATAGCAAAACGAAGTATTTGGAGTGAAGAGGATCTGTCACTTACATCAGCTAAATGTGCATGCGCTGAAACTGATTTCAAATCAATTTTTAAACTTCTTTTGAAAACTACATATAAACAGTTTTGCATAATATTGACTGAAAACTGAAACCATTTTCAAAACTGCATGTAAACGTAGTATATATCTAAACTAGCCACACATCACGTATATTGAAAATAAACATAATTGTTCAAACTTGAAAAATTTACATTTAGAAAAGAATGGTTCAAAATTAAATTTCTTGGAAGCTTTAGAAATAGACAAAGCCATTAAATGTAATGAGAAACTCATGAATGACGAAACAGATATTTTCCAAATTATTAAAAAATCTTTCAGAACTCATAATACTGTAAGAATAATCATGAATAATACAACCTTAGTTGTTTATGTTCTGTATTTTATACTGCTGCTTTCTTCAGGGAAAATACATAAATAAATAATAACCAAACATTAGCTACAAGTAACCATGGTAACAAAATTTATTTATTTATTTATTTAGCGTATGGCAATCTACACTTTATATCTCCCAGTTGATGCCCACGTCATCAATTTCTGATGCAAGAATTACAAAACTTTCATCTAGCATCTTTGTCGTACACACATGGCATATAAGACTTTTATTCGCTATCTCATTGTCGTCGGTATTTCAGAGGGGTATAAGCTATCTCCGTCTAACAAAGGGTAAAAAATGAAATAGGAACTGTATTGTAACCGTGGTAGCGAGTGTCATTTTCAAATATTTGAATTATTTGAATATTGTCATTCATGTGATTAAGGTGATTTTGGCATCGATAATAATTTGTGCTTCGTTGTGTGTTGGTCATTTTGTTAATTCTTGGGATTATACATATCGTGCATTTTGCTATTGCAAAGACGATGTTTCTAAGATTTACGACAATTATTGCAACATATTGCTTTTGGACAATAAAAAGAGGTATATTTTATCCAATATACTTATGTCGTATATATTCAATTGGTTTATTATTCACGAGGCGTTGCTCTAACCATTGAGCCATCGGAGCTGTAATAAAATGAAGATTAAATTTTAAAAACCGGCATAGAATAGAATTCACTAATCCAAAAATGAAGATTAGCTTAAACATTTTTGTGAATCGTTAATTTTTATTAATCTAAATATATACCTACAAATCTACTTATGCTGGCAACTGCCTTTGTTTAAAGCGTAGGCTCTGGGATTTAAATTATAGATAATTTTTTTAATTTATCCATAAAATATATAGAAAAAGTATTAATGCTAATCTATAGAAAATTTAATAATCTTTAATTTGTATAATAATCTCGAAAAAATAACATTTAAAGGTATTTTTCGAAGAAAAACTATTTTGAGCTTCTAGTAAAGTGCCATTTCCGGTTATCCGATTTTCACCAAAATCTAATGGGCTCTTTCCATTACAGAAAAAGTTCGAAATACAAGGTTTCAAAATTTTCTGAATGATAGTATTTGAGTTAGAGTGGAGGATCCACATACACACACACACACACATACACACACAGACATCATCGTGAAAATGTTAAAATTGGATTCTAGGGACCTTAAAACGTGGTCATTTACCAAAATCTCGATATGCGATTTTTAGCACGATCCCTATACCTCCCTTACCAAGGGTAGCGGGAGATAAAAACGAGTTTTTATTATCAAAAATATTAATAATAAATTAAATATTTGTATTTTAAATATTAACATTTTCTTATCTTTATTTTTATTTTACCCACCTTCCGACTGGGGTAATTTCTGGATTTAATATACTGCAGCAAATTTCGACAAGTTGATTTTATGAAATGAACTAATTCGTACCTAAATAAATACTAGAGAGAATTTGATGTATACTGCAGTATTTCATTTTTTACATAATGACACAAAATTTAGAAAATACCGGTGATTTATCTATCTACCCCAGTATTTTTTATGAAACAGGCCACAGCATGCTTTGTTTAGACAATTTTTAAGTTCCTCCCCTGTAATTAGTACGAGAGCATTGCCAGTTTTTAAGTCATCAGAAATTAGTTTGATAGCTTTGATAGTTTTTAAGTCTCCCAAAAATTGTAACACAATAAAACTATAAAACTTCGCAAATTCCTTGGTCCGTATAATATAAATTGTTTGTAATTTCTTTTTTCAGTACGATGATGCCGTAACTGGCGAAATTGTACAATAAAGTAAATATACTTTTTCTTGTGAAACTGAACCGAGAGTGTTTTTTATTATTTAATATGTTTCACCGAGTACCAACAGCCTCTTCCATTGAATTAATCCCAAAAATTAGTTTAGCATTCCAAAAGAAGATTGGTTTGGAGCTTTTAGAAAACGGAAAGAAAGAATGTTGAATTATTAGTTATTAAATAAGAAAAACTCTTCTGAGTTACATAAGTTTAATTTAATTTGAAAAAGAATTTTGGAAGCATCACCACACTTATCTATCCATGTGTTGGTTCTATTCTAACGTCACAAAGAGTGTTATCTTTTGATGAATTGGGGTTTAGAATCAGTAAATCTCTAACAAGGTCCTCTGGTACGAGCTGTGAGTGTTCCATTCCATCCGTGGATGATGTAGTGTTAGGTCCAGGACGGGTCTGCAGGACGAGAGCGTGTGAAACGTGTTGAAAGAGCCGTTGTGTGACTCAACACTTTGCCAGAGTTACCTAGATTGATCGGCAGCCGCAGCCATACCTGCATTCCAAAACTCTCACAGACAGAGCTTTATCCAATGAGATTAACTTCATATTTTCATTACTCATTGTTCGTTCCAATGAGGAGATGTTTATAAGAAGCAAAAGAAGATATATGATGATGAATATGGTGTACAAAGAGAAGAAGAATCTTAAAATATAATTACTGGTATTTCTTGACTGATGATGTTAGGGAAAAAATCTATTGAAGATGCATTCTTGGTAAAATGATTTAATTCAATCGTCATTTATTTAACGATCCGATGTTTCGGTTCCTAATGAACTATCATCAGAGTTATGTTGGAAAAATTAACAATTTTATTACGAAAATGAATTAAAACAAGGATACAATTTCAAGGGTGATATAATAAAATTGTTAGTTTTTCCAACTATTATTAACATAGCCCTGATGATGGTTCATTAGGAACCGAAACGTTGGATAGTTAAATGAATAGCAATTGAATAATAGTATATTAAAGAACGTGTTTTATAAGACATGCTTTTTTCGCACGCGTCAAAATTTTCTAATTGACAAGTGCGAAAGAAAGTCTTATAAAATGAGTTCTTTATACTATTTTTTTATATTTTGCGCCTTCTACAATTAACATTTACTTACTCAATTTGTGATTATATTTGTAACCATTTGTACATTTTGATGTAAATAATCTTCCCTAAATAAAAAAAATCTGATGTGGACACCACACGACTTCCTTGTACGAAAGACCAATATGAAGATGAAGTGAAGTATACACCCAATTATAAAATTGCACGTGTTTGGCGTAATTTGACATTAACATATTTTTTTTATTTATTTTTGTTATTTTTTGTCCTAATCCATAGCAAGCTTCATTACAAAAACCAAAAAGTATGTAAGTTTTAAATTTACATATCTCGCTTATAGAAAGGGCTAATTTAATAATACTTGATGTGCTAGACGCAGAATTTAATTCTCTAAAACTCTTATTAGAAACATTTAATTTCTAAAATCAAACTGAAACCATTTTATTCAAGAAAAACTGTTAACAACTTCAGGTAATATATCACTTCCGGTTAGCCTGTTTTAATCAAAATCTGCTATGTTATTCCAATTGATATAAAAGTCTTATTTACCAAATTTTAAAAGTTTTGGATTATATTTTAATATAGTTCTTCATTAAAATCTATTATAGGCTTCAAATAAAGTACCATTTCTGGAAATTATGTAATGACCAAAAAGGGAGGTGCACAACTAGATGTTATAGCAGTCCTAAATACAAAATTTCAACTTTCTACGGCTTACCGTTTTTGAGTTATGCGAGATACATACGCACGTACGTACAGACGCCACGACGAAATTAGTGAGAATGGATTCAGGGATGGTCAAAATGGATATTTCCGTTGAAATCTCAAAATTTTTCGCAATTACAATACTTCCTTTACTTTGTACAAGGATGTAAAAAAAAATAATAATTTCGACATTATATTATTAAAATGAATTGTCAATTAACTAAAAATAAATTAGGTAAATGGGCTTGATGAATAACATGACAGAGTTGTAACAAAATATTTGAAATCCTGTACACGAAATATTTGTGTGGAATTTAATGTTTCACTTGAATTAAAATTAAAAAATAAAGAACAAAGAATATGACAATACACCAAATTTTCGCAAATTATAAATAAAAGCAGATATATTAGTTAACGGGATTATGAGAAAGTACCGCTAAATCGTTTTCCTAAATTTTGCTAATCCTCCCCTGACGCAGACGATTGTAAATACCATGCTGTTTTGCGGTGTACCGAGTCATTACTAAGGCAGGTAGATTTGCAAATATCTTGAAACATACTATAACAGGTATCTTTATTAGTCATTGTTCTCTGAAATACCAACTATATATATATATATATATATATATATATATATATATATATATATATATATATATATATATATATATATATATATATATATATATATATATATATGTAAGATTGGTGTGGATGACTTGCGAATGAAAGTTGACGTTTAAATTATTTTATAGATGTGTTTTCTTTTGAAACCCTACAGCTGAATAGAATTGTACGAAATATTCAGGTATGAAATTTTTGCATGAACCCATTTAAATACTGGACTAGGAAAGCACAGAAATACATTACTATGTCTGGCTGACAATAGTTGGCCGACTAGGGTTATTGAATTTCAAAACAGGGGTGCGTTTAAAATATTTTAAACATTTTTCGTTTATGTTGATTATATAACAAAATATTTTGATCTTTAAACTATTTAGTTTGGTAATTGACCTTTTCAATTTAAGGGCTATCTCTTTCTATCGCTGCAAATAGTAAGAAAATGGCGCGAACAACTGCCATTTGGGCTGTCAAACAAAACGTCAAAAATATTGCAGTCATTAAAATATATATTCTCACATTTTACGTCTTTTTTTTTAGAAACAAACGTCTTAGAGCTCAGTTGTTCTTACTATGCGTAGATCCCCATAGCGCATATCTTCTATCTCTTTAAATTGAAAAGGTCCATTCTATGAAATAGGATTATTTTTAATTTCCTCTAATAGTAATTCCCACTCGAGGGTTGCTTACACCTGAGACGAACGAACTAGAATTTGCGGTATTAAATTTTATAAATACATGCCTGAATCCTGTTGCTAAGGTCATTTAAATGCCTTCTGGTATGGAGTATAATTCTTCAGTTTCCTTTCAAATCAAATATAGGGAAATGATTTCAAAAGAAACCACATCTATTAAAAAATTTAAACGTCACCTTTCATTCGGTAGTCATACTATACCATTTATAAACCTTTGTTTCGGCAGAACTTCCTCGCCAAAGCCTTCTCTAGCTTTTAAACGAAATTCACTGCACTTTATATCATTTTTAATAGAATTTTTTATCCAGATTCTGCGTTCCGTAATTTTTAAATTAAAAACCGCAGAGAATGTTAAAATATTTCTTTAATATTTAGCTGTAAAAAACAAACTACGCACCCAATATAAATGAAACCTAACATATATGCCACAGACCGTGGTAACAATGTGATAAAAAAAGCTCAAACGAAAAAAGATAACCATTATTTTGAAGTTAAAAAAAAACATCATGTTCATTATTGTTGCATCAGATCTTGTATCATAAATTTAATGTCAAACTATTAAAGGTGTGTTACCTGTATCGAAACTTATTTTTTTTACTCAATACTATAAGTGGCTACTTGAAAAATTGCATTTTAGTTCAAGGGCAATCAAGAGTAGTAGACACTAAGAGTTATATTTTATTGTGTAAGTAGGTTATCAATTTCAATCCGTGATATTGACATATGGTATTGGGAGACAAAGAATCGCAACATAATCACTCAAGATTTGCCAGAGCTTCAATCAGTTTTTTTTGGCGAGAGGCTCATAATCCTTTTTCTTGCGCAGATGTACGATACAAATATATGATATATTATTTGGTACAAAGTAACAAATCTTGAGTGACAAGACTGTCATCAGATGGAATACGATTTTATAAAACAGTTTTAAACAAAACAAATTGAATGTGGTGGCCACCGTTCTCTATGTACTGATGCAACCGATTTCTGAAGTTCCTCACTTCACGTTGTAACATTTGGGCTATTTCCTGCCGAATAAGATTCTTCAAAAAAATGAAGTTTCTATAGACCTGTATGTAATACGGGATTCCACCATTTTTGTTCCATAATTTCATCAGAAAGTATAAATTTTTATATGAAACTGTTTTCTTCGTGGATCTAAAATGTTATTGAAGTGTATGCTATTTTAAAATTATATTTATAAAAAACAAATGAATATTGTATAACATTGTACAAGTCTACATGCTTTATAATTGTAAGTGTATCAAAATTATTAAGTTTAATGCAAGAAATTTATATTCAAATAAAAACTGCTTAAGAATAGAGGACTACAGCACAAATGAATTAAGAGAAATTAGAAAAAAATATTGAAAGTATATGCTTAATAATGAATATAAATAAAACGATTTAATTGAAATACTTCAGAAATAAGGAGGTTTTTGTTAAAGCAGCTCGTCACTCATATGAATTCCATATACATTATTTTTATTGGGAGCTCAAAGACGGCCTATAAATATATAACGAATACTAAGTTAGGGGGAGGAGCCTATTACCAATGGAAGTAGAGATATTCAAATAGCGGAGGCGTGGATATCAGTCCAGTACTGCAATTTTTATTTGAATATAAATGTTTTGCATTAAACTTAATAATTTAAATACACTTCCAATTAGAAATCATGTAGACTTGTACAGTATAATCATTTATTTTTTATAAATATAATTTAGAAATAGCATATATTTCAAGAACATTTAGGTCCATGAAGAAAACAGTTTGATATAAAAACTTATATTCGTGACGTCACATCTATATTTGAAATTTCGGGAGACTGTAACTCGCTTATTAATAGGAATTTTTTCACCAGATTTTTTACTTATATACATTCAGATGAAATTATATTTTAAAAATGGTGGAATCCCCTATTGCAGTACTGAACTGGTAGCCACGTGTTCGCTATTTGAATTTGTCTACTTCCATTGGTAGTAGACTCCACCCCTAACGTGGTATTCGTTGTATATTTATAGGTGGTCTTTGAGTCGCCAATCAAAATAATATATATAGATTTCATATGAGTGACGAGCTGCTAAAACAAAAAAAAAACCCTTATTTCCGAAGTATTCCAATTACACATTATTCACGAAAGATGACTATTCAAGGTCATTTGTTCTAAGAAAGAATACACATCACTTTATAGCAGTATTTTAGCAACATTTTGTATTAGAAAGAGAAAGATTATTTGACCTATGTCTATTTAATTTATGTGGTGTGACAGATATACGTAAATAGTGGCATTACTTTCTAACACACTATAAATAATAATGACATATGTCGTAGAATTACAGATACCTAATTATCTACTACACTGCCCTCTGTGCTAATATTTACCCAGTGACGTTGACGTTTAAATTAAATTATTATTCCTTGGTTTATAAGTTAAGTCTATGTTTTTATATTTTGCGAAAACATAAGTGAAGAACATAAATCTTTCAGAAAGGCATTATTTGGAAAGAAACATAATTTTCAAATGAATTATTCTTATTTTTTCAGTTAAAATGTGTCCATAAATATTTCATGTTGCACGCCTATGCAAACGAAATGCAATGAAGTTATCTGCAAGTAATATTATATCTGATGCTCACAAATGACCTTGAATAGTCATCTTTCGTGAATAATAGTTTATATATATATATATATGACAAGTTGAAAATTTTATAAAATAATTAATAGAATAAGTATGTTACTTTGTATAAGTAATTGATGTATTAAAAATATTTCAAAATGATTGTACTTTTTGTTTGTATTAAAATCATTTGTGTGTTGGGGCAGAACCCCTTCAGATTACTATAAATAAATATATCGTCACGGCATATTACATTGCTGGGTGTGCCAATTTGCTTTGTTCGCAGATATCGGTAATGATGATGACATATTTGTACCGTGCGGGCGTTTACCAAGCGTCACCTCACGGGCACCCATTGCTGGCATGGAGAGTGCACCACAGGGGTCAGTTTTGTGCCATTTAAAAATTACTATCAGGTTCAGTAATAAAACTATAAATGAATCGTCTATACTATTATTCACGAAAGATGGCTATTCAAGGTCATTTGTTTGAAGAAAGACACATTACTTTACAGCAGTAGCTTAACAACGTTTTATATTAGAAAGAGGAAGATTATTTGACCTAGGACTATTTAATTTATGTGGTGTGACACATATACGTAAACAGTGGCATTACTTTCTAACACACTATAAATAATAATGACGTGTGTCGTAGAATTACAGATACCTAATTATCTACTACACTGCCCTCTGTGCTAATATTTACCCAGTAGCGTTGACGTTTAAATCAAATTATTATTTCTTGGTTTATAAGTTAAGTCTATGTTTTTACCTTCCGTCACCTTTAGGTAAGGAAGGTATTGTCTTTGGTCAAAAAATTCGGTGGTGAGTTTTTGATGAATAAGCACGTTTTAGGGTCCCTGGATTACGATTTTACTATTTTTACGATGATGTCTGTATGTGTGTGTGTGTGTGTATGTATGTGTGTGTGTGTGTGTGTGTGTGTGTGTGTGTGTGTGTGTGTGTGTGTGTGTGTGTGTGTGTGTGTGTGTGTGTGTGTCTGTGTGTGACAAAATTTTCTAATGCGATAACTCTAATACTACAATTCCAAAAATTTTAATTCTTTCGTATTCCTATTCGTTACATCCATGTGAAGAGCTGATTAGATTTTGGTTATAATTGGTCAACCGGAAGTACCCTAATTTGAAGATTTTAACAGTTTTTCTTGAAAAAACGATGTTAAATATCGTTTTTTCACATTTAATGTTATAATAAGTATTAAAGAATTATTTATTCTCTATACGATTTGAATGCATTTTATACTTCATATTTAATGGACATAGAGTTAAAAAATTATAAAGAAATTAAATATCATATATATTAGTCAGCTTTGCTATAACTCTGGAAACAGCTGCTACATTAAGAAAATTCTGATTGAAAGGTGTCAGTGTCAAGTGCAGTTGACAGTATGTTTATGTTATAATTTTACTGGAAATATAGGATCTTTTGTTAGAAACTTCCTGTATGGAATTTGTATAAAATACATACAACGGCCTTAAGGTAATGTACAAGAAATATAATTTTTTGCAAAGAACTTTCTGTATGACATTTATACAAAATACATAGAACTGACGGAAGGTAATGTGCTAGCCACATCAGATTTTTATATTTTGCGAAAACATAAGTGAAGAACATAAATCTTTCAGAAAACGACATGCAATGAAGTTATCTGCAAGTAATATTATATCAGACGGCTCACAAATGACCTTGAATAGTCATCTTTCGTGAATAATAGTTTATATCATTTTATTTCTTTATTAATATTCATTACTAAGCATCTACTTTCATTATTTTTTACTAATTTCTCTTAATTCGATTGAGCTGTAATCCCCTATTGTGAGTAATTAGACAACTCCTAGGAGCTATGTCTAAATCCACTATCGTTTTTGTGTGCGTGGGAGTAATTTCTGTTGACATATTTCTCCTCCTTTGGTGAGCATTCCTCTCGTCTGCATTCCGCTTTAGTTGACCGTTGGTCAGCACCTCAAGGTTCGCGACTCGCGAGAACGTCGGTCAATCATCCCGCACCGGCACCGCCGAACCGATCCGCGAACCCGAACCGAGTCAAGCCAATAGCAACCGCCGCGACTCATCTTCATTCCAACGCTACCATGTCAAATTCACTCAGGGCAGCGAGAGAAGCAGGAGGCAGGCGGAGCTTCACTAAAATCAACTTTTACATTCTACTTTCTCAAGAACTACGCCGGAAAGTAATAACTTTAAAAGGATAATTTCGAAAATTTCACGGAGATTCAATGGAAATATGATGATGAACAAAAATTTTTTATAAAGCACAAGAGACTGAATTAATGTAATAAATCGATACAGTGCGTCGCGCTCCATTTTTTTTTCACAAAATTTTAAAGACTATTTTGTTACTAATTATTATTATTATTATTCGTGTCCAAACCATATACATAATAAAAATAATTAATACACAATAAATATATAAAACATTACAACAAGTATTTCTCACTCATTAAGGCCGTTTGACATGATACATTATTTAGTAGAAAATTATGTACATTTTTCTGTTTCATAATTATGAACACAAAAATGTATCGTCACGTACAGTAGAATGACGTTCAGAAAAATGTACAAAATAATGTAGAACGTCCTATATTTTAGCAAAATATGTTACAGAATATGCGCAATATGGATGCGCATTGAGTTCAGGTGCTGCCTTTAGTGTGGATTTGTTGTTTGACGTTTTATATATATATATATACAGTGGACCCCCGGTACTCCGACAAACGTTTTGCAGGGCAGTGTCGGACTATCGAATTTGTCGGATTATAGAGTACTGCCTAAGACCCCCCTATAGTCCGGAATTTTTTACAAACGAGTACCTTGTAATCCGACAAATTACAGTTCCAGTGATTAGATTCTATATGTTATACTCTGAAGTACAAATCAGACTTCATTATGTATGTCAAATTTAGTAAATTAAACATCACAATAGAGAGCTTACGTTTTATTATGAAATTAACGTCATTAATGCTATAGCACTTACAAACAATAATAACTTTACATTAGGAAATATGTAATTGTGTACAAACAAATGTACATACTAAAATAATCAAAAATTATGAATAAAAATAACCTGCTCAATCATGCATTATCTACATTAGCAAAGACTGTCAAAAAATATTCAATAATAATAGTCATGTCGGATTACAGGGGGTGCCGGATTAGACAGGGGCCGGATTACCGGGGGTCCACTGTATATATATATATATATATATATATATATATATATATATATATATATATATATATATATATAAATATTTTTCCTCTATTTTTTTCATTGACCAATTCAAAACTTACAGATATAGCATTACGCATAAATATGTCTATTTTCGTAAGATTATGGAGTAAATTTAATATATATTCATATTGAAATTCGGACAGTCGCACGAAATTTCTGTACGTTGTAGGATCTTCTACTTTTAATTCTTGATTTAGTAAATATAAAACACCTTTGCCTTGTTCTCGCCGTTTCAGCCAATTTCTAGATCATATACTCCTTTTAGTAACTCTTTTCTTCTTCTCTATAGCTACATTTCTATAATTGAAGAGAGTAATACGAAATTTAAATTAATTTCTTGTATGTTATCTTTATTCATTTTGTTTTTCTTCATAACTTCTGACAGATATCTGTTAAGATACGGTTTGTGCGCAGGCGCACATAAAGAATTATGTACAAAATAATGAAGCAGTGACATACAGTTTGCAGAATAATGTACAAAAAAATGTATAATTTAATGTGATTAAAATTTTGTGCAAAATTATATACATAACTCTGAACATAAAATTGCATCGTGTCAAACGGCCTTAAGATACTAAAGTGACCGATTGTCGGTAGCGAAATACCGCATTCGGACCACATGCGGAGTGAGTTAGCTGAGCTTGTTGTTATAACCATATAAATAGTCAAATTTGGAAATTATGGAAATAGGCCTTATGCATCGGCCGGCATTAACTAAGACGGAGAAGATGCATCTTCTCCGAAGATTCTCTTCTTCGTGCAAGAGGAAAAACCGCCCGCAAAAACTGGCAGAGAAGTGGCCTATCTAAATAGTATTCATCCAAAACATTGCACAGTTTATAGCAGCTGGTGTTGCCTTAGCCAGATCTTCTCTCGTGCATTCTTCTTTTAAGATGGCGCACGTGAGCAGGTGGGCCATTGTTTGTTCTTGACCAAAATGACATAAAGTGGGTTAATTAATTAATTCATCATCATATTTTGTATATTTTATCTTTGAACAGGTTTTAGTGGAATTGCTGCCTCCACACTACTCTGTGCATCTCTTTCTTCAGCCCTTCATAAGTCCCTCTCTCCTTGACATCTGTCAACATTCCAAATTTTTCTTTTCTTTTTCTCCCATGTATTTTCCCTTCAATTATAAATTTTGGAATACAATCCCTCTTTAAAATATGTTCATATTTCTATATCAAAATTCTTCTCTTTTCTCCATCCTTCTCAACACCTGATTTGACTCTCTCTGTCTCCACCAAATTTTCATCAACCGTCGCCACAACCACATCTAAAAAATTTCCAAATACTTTTTCTCCATTTTCTTGTATTTTACTCTTTACTTTTCTGTATGCTACCTTTCCCCAAATCAATACAATGAGCTCATTTCACATTTTTTAAAAGGTATATTAATTGAAAGTTAATGCAATATTTTTCATAGTATTAAAAAAAATATTAATAATTTATTATTTTCGTAAATAATTAAATAAAATACCAGTAATGGTAATGAAAAACAACCCCCCACTCCTGTGACGTCAAATTACCTATCTTATTTATATAAATAAAAATCTGGTGTGGCCAACACAATACCCCCCGAGTCACAAAAAAGATTAAGGTAATCTTTATGGATTAGCGAATTTTAGTCTAATTTAGGCAGTTTATATCTTAAAAAAATAGTGTAATCTAATCCAAGTACCGACCTTCTTTGATAATAAAATAAAGATTAAATTTTAAATACCGGAATAGAATAGAATTCACTAATCCAAAAATGAGGATTAGCTTAAACTTTTTTGCGTATCGTTAATTTTTGTTAATCATACATACCTACATATTTACTTATGCTGGAAACTATATTGATTTCTTTTCCTATTATTCCATTTACTTCTTTCTTTTTAACACGTTACTACTATTAATTTGAAATGATTAGTTCTTTGATAGTGACATTTATCTGTGAGTTACATACATTGGAATAACTGCTCAACCAAGGAGTTTTGTTTGTTTAAAGCGTAGGCTCCGGGATTTAAATTATAGATATTTTTTAAATTTATCCATAAAATATATAGAAAAAGTATTAATGCAAATCTGTAATTTTTATAATAACATTAATGTCGAAAAAATAACATTTAAAGGTATTTTTCAAAGAAAAACTATTTTAAGCTTCTAGTAAAGTGCCTTTTCCGGTTATTATTACAGAAAAAGTTCGAAATACAAGGTTTCAAAATTTTCTGAATGATAGTATTTGAGTTAAAGTGGAGGATCCACACATACATACATACATACACACACAGATACACACAAACATCATCGTGAAAATGTTAAAATTGGATCCTAGGAACCTTAAAACGTGGTCATTTACCAAAATCTCGATATGCGATTTTTAGCACGATCTCTATACCACCCTTACCAAGGGAGGGGGAGGTAAAAATAGGCGATAATTTGTTATATGTTAACTTATATGAACTTTGACGTCACATTCTGTCTCAGATTAAGTGACTATTAAAATATAACGCAAATATTAATAATTAGTTATTAAATATCTAATGGGTATTTTGTGATTTTCAAATTTGAAGCTATTTGACGAACAACATTTTTAAAATTTAATACTTAGAGCTATATAAAAAAATCTTGCAACAGCCTTATTACCTAGGGACTAAGTTTCCTATAGATATTTGAACGAAATTACTTGTTTAAATTAATATAACGACATTTAAAGAATGTATGCAATTCTCATTGTTTTATATGCGGTATTATATTGATTGTCAATCATAATTATATTTTATATCACTTTCATTCGTCATAAGAGATTATAATATAATTATAATTGTTATTTATCTAATATTAATAAAAAATAATCTTGATATAAAGAAGATATTTCCTCTGATATCAGATCATCTTAGATACTTATCAAAAAATAGACATTAATAAAATTACTGTTTGATACTTTTATTTATTACCTTTTTTATCTTAAATACACAATAGTATCTTAAAAATTCCCAGTACATCATAATGATAACTGTTACTTGCACATTATTAATAAAAATGTAGAATTACTACAATACACGATGTTACAATATAATTTATTTTGAAGATTAGGACAAGTAATTTTTTACAAATTATAAAAAAAAAATTATGTTATCTACTCGTATATGGTGACGTTGATGTATGCTCGATTGTTCGAGAAGATTCCACTATGGAATTTTGCTGTAACATGCCCCTGAAGTACGTGGGCCCAATTTAAAACCGAAGGGAGGCGGAAATAGTCGAACAAGTAGGTACAATATGAATGGTCTGGATCAACAATAATATAGACCATTCTAGAAACCAGTTCTAAGTTCTAACAACAAATAATTGTGTCGTATTGTTGAGAAGTTGTTGTAAATATATTTTTTTGTTTTTAAATCCTGTAAATCTGACTTTTGTATTTAATTCTTCAAGTTAAAAAATCTGATGTGGGCACCACACGACTTACTTGTATGCAAGACCAACATGAAATACTCGTATAGACCCAATTATAAAATTACACGTATTTGACGTAATTTAACATAACATTCATTTTTTATATTTTTTTGTCCCAATCCATTGCAAGCTTTGTTACAAAAATAAAAAAGTATATAATTTTTACTTCCTTGTACAAGGTAAAGGAAGTATTGTAATCGCGAAAAATTTCGGTTTTCAGATTTCAACGGAAATATCCTTTTTGGCCATCCCTGTATCCATTTTGACTAATTTCGTCGTGACGTCTGTACGTACGTACGTATCTCGCCAAACTCAAAAACTGCTATAACATCTAGTCATTACATAATTTCCAGAAAAGGTACTTTATTTGAAGCCTATAATAGATTTTAATGAAAAACTATTTTAAAATATAATCCAAAACTTTTCAAATTTGGTATATACGACTTTTATGTCAATGGGAATAACAAAGTAGATGTTGGTTGAAACAGGCTAACCGGAAGTGATATATTACCTGAAGTTGTTAACAGTTTTTTAAATAAAATGGTTTCATTTTGATTTTAGAAATAAATGCTTCAAATAATAGTTTTAGAGAATTAAATTCTGCGTCTAGCACATCAAGTATTTTGGTTTTTATAATGAAGCTTGCTATGGATTAGGACAAAAAAATAACAAAAACATAAAAAATAGATGTTAATGTCAAATTACGTCAAATACGTGCAATTTTATAATTGGGCCTATACTTCATATTGGTCTTGCGTACAAGGAAGTCGTGTGGTGTCCACATCAGATTTTTAAATTTACATATCTCGCTTATACAAAGGGCTAATTTAATAATATTTGATGTGCTAGACGCAGAATTTAATTCTCTAAAACTATTATTTGAAGCATTTATTTCTAAAATCAGAATAAAACCATTGTATTTAAGAAAAATTGTTAATAACTTCAGGTAATATATCACTTCCGTTTAGCCTATTTTAACCAAAGTCTATTATGTTATTCCCATTGATATAAAAGTCTTATATACCAAATTTGAAAAGTTTTGGATTATATTTTAAAATAGTTTTTCATTAAAATCTGTTATAGGCTTCAAGTACAGTACCACTTCTGGAAATTATGTAATTACTAAAAAGGGAGGTGCACAACTAGATGTTATAGCAGTCTTAAATACAAAATTTCAACTTTCGACTATACCATGAAACATTCATACAATTAGAGAATCATTATTGTAATATTTTTCTAAGTACCGTTTTAAATGATGATTTCACAGTTGAATACTTCATTCAGAGAAATCTAGGTTAATAGAAAAATAAAATAATCTATTTTGATTTCAAAGACAATATTTAATCAAGCGGATATTACGACATATTTGTTAATCTAGTTCTAGAAGAATAAGTATTCAATTATCGGTTCGTCTGAAAGTGACAAACACTACTTTCCATAACTTTCAAATAATATTAAGTAGAAAAGTAAGCATTTACTTTATTTGTAGATATGATAACCTAATTATAAAATTATTGTTAAAATACGTGTGATTTATCACACAACTTTTTTATTTTATAAATCTTTTTTTGATGCAGATTGATAAACACTTGTTTTGTTCGTAATCTACTTAATAAATAATTAATTAGTGTAAGTGATAAATAAAATTTACATCATACAGTCGTGACAGTCGAGACCTATTTATCCAAGCAACGCGGCTTATAGTTCAATACTCATTCGTAAGTTGGGAGAATAGGAGGGGTGTTCCAGAGTGGTGACATTGTTTTTAGCAAGGTAGAGTCCGTGCGTTTAGAGAAAAAACAAATCGCCGCAGTAGAAGTTGTATTACCCAACCTACAAATGTTGACTATTACTACTCGCCCAAAAAACATTTGCTTGAATAATATTTAAATGTTATTCATTTTAATATTATTATCATTTACGATACACAAAATTTATAAACAAGTATACATATAACTATTACTCGCACAAAATATATTTGATTGAATATCTTTGTCCATATTTATATCTATAACCTATACGCAACAAAGAGCTGCTATCTGTCACAATATCGTACCATCCCTACTTTCACAAGTTGGATCCGCCTGGGTGAATTTTGGCCTGTGTGCCGGTTTTTTCTCTAAACGCACGGACTCTAATTTTCCATCATCGGGAGCGAAGTATCGGAACGTTGTCACGAAAAAAAAACCCAATTGTTTTATGTTAAATTTTCAGGACTTCTCGAAATAAGTAATTCCGGGAGAGATGGCTTACCGGGTGAGATGACTCTTATGCCAATATCCAAAGAATAATAGAACACATCGTTTCGTTCTACTATTACTTGGATTTTGGTAAGAGAGTAATCTCTGCCCTACACACATATATTTGAATTTTTGTATTTATCTGGTGACATGCATTTTCGGGTTAAATACAACTGGTACACTAACGGGGCAACTTTGACTTAATTTTACCGACTTCATCTCATATAATAACCAAGATCCCAATAGCGAGGGTCGAAAACGGGCATCCTTTATATGAATCATTTCTGTAAAATAGATGTTTAATATTCGAAGCATTTATTAATATTAATATTTTTATACAGGATGTTGACGCTAAGGTGGGAACATATACGGATTTAACATAGGATTTTAGTTTTTTTGTAATTTCCAGGTCTCCTGTTTGTGTTACGGCAAAGTAGTACAGAATTAAAAGTTGTAAAGAAAACTGTATTTACATTTTTACTTCCTTGTACAAAGTAAAGGAAGTATTTTGTATTCGCGAAATATTTCGGTTTTCAGAGTTCAACGGAAATATCCATTTTGACCATCCCTGAATCCATTCTGACTAATTTCGTCGTGACGTCTGTACGTACATATCTCGCATAACTCAAAAACGGTATGACGTAGAAAGTTGAAATTTTGTATTTAGGACTTCTATAACATCTAGTTGTGCACCTCCCTTTTTGGTCATTACATAATTTCCAGAAATGGTACTTTATTTGATGCCTTCAAATAAGAGTTTTAGAGAATTAAATTCTGCGTCTAGCACATCAAGTATTATTAAATTGTATAAGCGAGATATGTAAATTTAAAACTTATATACTTTACTTTATTCTCCAATGGGGTCTCGTGGCTGCGTGCCTGAGTGTCAGGTCGCGAATCTGGGGAAACGGGTTCGATCCCGACCAACGCCAAATATTTCCAATTTTAAATGGCACAAAATTGACCCCTGTGGTGCACTCTCCACGCCAGCAATGAGTGCCCGTGAGGTGACGCCTGGTAAACGCCCACCCGGTACAAATATGTCATTATTATTACCGATATCTGCGTACAAAGCAGATTGGCACACCCAGCAATGGGTAATATGCCGTGATGATATATTTATTTATTTATTTTATATACTTTTTGGTTTTTGTAATGAAGCTTGCTATGGATTAGGATAGAAAAAAAAATGTTAATGTCAAATTACGTCAAATACGTGCAATTTTATAATTGAGTCTATACTTCATATTAGTCTTGCGTACAAGGAAGTCGTGTGGTGTCCACATCAGATTTTTTAGTTTCTAGTTTCTAAACAATTTAAAAAAATATATATTTTGCGTTCATAATGAAGTCATTACGATACGCAATTGCGTATCGTAATGACCTTCATTTCGATACGCAATTTTTTGTTTTAGACGGTTGGTACTAGATGACGTTTCTTTAACCCATTTCTACCTAATTTATTTTTAGTTAATTGACAATTCATTTTAATAATATGTCGAAATTATTATTATTATTTTTTTTTAGGGAAGATTATTTACCTGAAATGTACAAATGGTTACAAATATAATCACAAATTGAGTAAGTAAATGTTATTGTAGAAGGCGCAAAATATAAAAAATAGTATAAAGAACTCATTTTATAAAACTTTCTCCTTTTGACGCGTGCGAAAAAAACATATCTTATAAAACACGTTCTTTAATATACTATTTTAAAATTTCGGTTTATTAGTAGCTCTAGCCATGACACTTGTTTTCATTTTTTCTGATTTTCAGTTTTTGCTGTAAAATGAACTGGAGAGTAGGAAATTGCAAAAAACGCAAATCCCATGTTAAATCCCTGTTACGTCAACACTGATATAAATACGAATCGTGAGATTTTTAAAATATATTTATATCTAATGGGGGGAAGGGGGCGCCATTTTATAGGCTGCGGAAGGGCGCCAGATACCATATCGCCGGCCCTGTGCCCCATGCCACCATCCGGCCCTGCCTGACCGTATAAAATGTTTCTATAGTAACGCGATCCATTTATATTTTAAATTAATTTAATATAAAGAGATCTAAGGTCACAGATAAAATGAACTACTTCAACTACAAAATAAAATAACTCTTATCACGAAATTTACACTGGCTCACCTGACTATATTTCAGTTCTCCTGATAAGTTTATGCATTGCGTTTCTCCGTTCTACATGTCTCATAACTCAAAGTATATTCAATTGACATTATTTGGCCTCTATTACAGCGCACGGTGTTCTCGTAACTTCAGTCATTCAGCATCCTCTACTTTGGAAAGTGTAAAAATTGTGTGATAAGTGAAAAAGTGCGTGACCAGATTTAATCTGCAAGTAAGTCGGGAGCCCTTAATTACAATTATTCGAGATTATAAACATATAATTAACAAGTGTTAAAGAGGACACATTATAATAACGTAAACAAATAAACATATTTTTAAAATATGACTATTTCATGTCCTCTTATCAAATCTTTTATTTATTTATTTGTTTAGATTTGAAAGAAATTTTTGAAAGTAAACCAGTCCTTTATGGTTAAAACGAATAATATTTTTTTACTGGCTTCATGTAGGAACAACCAATGTCAATATTTTGTAATTTTGGAAATGAGTGACTATGTGAAACTTAACATTTTGTACAATTAATCTTGATTACCCTTCAAGATTGTCTATGTATACAGTGTGGAATTAAAGTATGGAATATTAAAAAAATCTGGTGTGGCCAACGCAATACCTCCCACCATTTACAGTCCGAGTCACAAAGAAGATTAAGTTACTCCTTATTTTTGGATTAGCGAATTTTACTCTAATTTTGACAGTTTATTTCTTAAAATATAGTCTAATCTAATCCAAGTAACTACCTTTTTTTAAACCCCTCAACAGGATTAAATCCCAATTACAGAGTTGGTTCATCACACACATCCATGTTTAAAGCGTAGGCTCTGGGATTTAAATTATAGATAATTTTATAAATTTATCCATAAAATATATAGAAAAAGTATTAATGCAAATCTATAGAAAATTTAATAATCTTTAATTTTTATAATAACATTAATCTCAAAAAAATAACATTTAAAGGTATTTTTCGAAAAAAAAAACTATGGTGAGCTTCTTGTAAAGTGCCATTTCCGATTATCCAATTTTCACAAAATTCTAATGGGCTCTTTCCATTACAGAAAAAGTTCGAAATACAAGGTTTCAAAATTTTCTGAATGATAGTATTTCAGTTAGAGTCAAGGATCCACACATACATACACACACACGCGCGCGCGCATACACATACACCATCGTGAAAATGTTGAAATTGGATTCTAGGGACCTTAAAACGTGGTCATTTACCAAAATCTCGATATGCGATTTTTAGCACGATCCCTATACTTCCCTTACCAAGGGTAGCGGGAGGTAAAAACAGCGAACTGTGTGCGTGCGTGCGTGTGCGTGCGTGCGTGCGTGTGTGTGTGTGTTAAATATCATTTTTTCACATTTAATGTTATTATAAATATTAAAGAACATTGTATTCTCTATACAATTTGACTGCATTTTATATGCTTCATATTAAATGGATAGAGAGTTATAAAATTATAAAGAAATTCAATTTCATAAATTAGCTAGCTATGCTAGAAACAGTTATTATATTAAGAAAATTCTGATTGAAAGATGTCAGTGTCAAGTGCAATTGACATATTCGTAGTATATTTGCTCGAAACTTTTTGTATGGAATTTGTATAAAATACATACAACTGTCGAAAGGTAATGTACATACAAGAAATTTAGAATCTTTTGCAAGGAACAATGAAAATTCTACCGGTAGATACCGCATCTACCGACTGTGTACGAAAATTGTTCAATATCTATCAGATCCATCTACGGATTCATGAGGAATCTAATCTCAAAAAGGTAGTGATGCAAAGCGAAGCGCGCGTATTAAAAGTGGAAATGTGTTCAAAGTAGGACTCTGCTCAGTTTGTTAACTACGTCAAATTTCTAACCTGTTTTAAATTTTCAAATTTTTTCGTAGGTTATGAATCTACCATGTTTACTACTTGCGTTCTTAAAATATCGATTCCGGTAGCTATAACTTGCTAAAAATCTGTTTACCGGTAACAGTTCACCGGTAGAATTTTTGTAAATACCTCATATAACTGACGGAAGGTAATGTGCTGGCCACATCAGATATTTTTTAAATAAGAATACTTCAAGCTTTTCTGAATTTATCGGTTAAATAAATGAATATACAATTTACTTGTGTTTTGTATAAAAATACAATTTACTGTTTTATTTTACCGTATAATGACATTATAATAAGTACAATTTCAGAATTAATGTATAGTGACATTGTACTAAACTTTTTTTTTGTAAAACATTATCATTGTCATTGAAACCGCTATTATTTCTGAAACAAACAAAATTTACACAAACTATTGTCTAGGTCCGAATAAAAAGTTTCCAAGATGTTGAAGACCTTTGAAGAAATCAAGAAGACAATAAAATTTCGACCTACAGAAGTTGTGATAGATAGTCCACTATACCGATTACATTATAGAGCGACATTTTTAATTCTTTTAATTACCTGTGTATTGGTAACATCACGGCAGTATATAGGAGAACATATACACTGCATAAATGATAAAGGCGTCCCGCAAAATGTTATGAACACATTTTGCTTCTTTACCACAACTTTCACAGTGGTAAGTTATTTTTGCTTCATTATATTTTGTTCATTTTTCAATGGCTTAAGGCGCATGATAATTTCACTTTCACTAATATGTGATAACAAATCGGTTGTACATATTTACTTTTGATTACAGTATGATTTAAAGTGATAACTTCAGTAGTAGTTTCGTAAACAAAGTTTTATGACCGATTTAGGAATATTTGGTTTGCACTGTCAATCTAAATCAAGAGCTAGGGAGAAAAGGGATGAATGTCCATTTTCTAGCAAAATGAGATGATTGGTCCTAATAGTAGATTTAAGGTAGGGTTTTTAAATGATGGTAGCAGTCCTAAGATACAGGCATTAGAAATTTCAATACAAGAGATAAAGAAGACAATTCAATTATCAAAGAAATATTCGTTTTCCGGGAATGGACTGTGTCATATTTTGAGTCAGAGCTCAACGTTTTGCCCGCAGTCATATGGGGCATCTTCAGGAGCAAGGGGGATAGTACTGTCTTAAACACGGTTACCCGACGTGTCAACCACGCTAGAGGCCGAGTTTAAGCAACAAGGAGGGAGACTCAGTTTACAAGGTTACGTCTGTAAAACTCAGGGACAGGAGCTAAATTGCGGGAATTTTCAAATAAGATATTATGTCCTGTGTTGTGTTGGTGTTCTGCAACCGCAGATGTTAATACCATACCATTACGCAGACAGCGTTTGTGTTCTGACAATCTAGTGTGAACACTCCTTCCTGTTTCACCTATGTATACTGTGCCGCAGGAACAAGGAATACTATAAACACCGGGTGACGACAAGGGTTCGCGTTTATCTTTAGTATGGGGGAGTATTTCTGAGATCTTTTGTGGAGGTTTAAAAAAGACCTTAATATTGTTTTTATTGAGAATTCTACCTATTTTATCCGAGAAACCTTTAATGTAAGGGATAGATGCAAATGTTTCGAACGAGGTATCCACGGGTTTTTTGGGTAAAGGGTTTAATTGTCTATGAATTACATTATTGATTAATTTTACGTCATAGTTGTTCTGGATTAAACTATGTCTGATGTGAACAAGCTCCTGCTGTAGGAAATCAGGTTCAGAGATTTTGATGGCACGGTGTACGAGAGCGTTGACTAATGACAGTTTCTGCGAGGGATGGTGGTGAGAATTAAAATTGAGATACCTATCAGTATGGGTGGGTTTTCTATAAACAGCGTGCCCTAACCGTGTTTAAGACAGTACTATCCCCCTTGCTCCTGAAGATGCCCCATATGACTGCGGGCGAAACGTTGAGCTGTGGAAGCCTACGCAATTATTTCAATTGTCAAAGTATAAAATGATGAATGTCCATTCGTACCTCGATACGCGCAAGCAATAATAGCTTGGTCAGTACGAAATTTGTTAAGTTAAGAGCGGTATCTTTGGCTATCTGATGATATCTGCTTATTAGATATGGGTAGCATTAATAAAAACTCCGAACGACGCAAAAAGTTTTGGACGATTGAGTGATATAGTGAAAAAGCTCAGACTGCAAAGTCATGAAACTGGTGAAGATTGTGCCTGTAAACATTTGAAATGTTCTATCAACGTTTATAACTGATTCGCAAACAACTTATATGCGAATTCAAAAACTTTCGAAATTCTGTGATGATGAAGCTCAAGATTAACTCATCACTCAATAAGTTCGTAGGATGACTAATAAAACAACAAGTCTCCTTTAAGAGTGATACATTCATTCCACCGCTTGTCTAACATTTCCATGACGTTTTTGTAGAACGATTTAGATTTGGCCTCAAAATACCCTTCAGTTTCGGCAATTACTTCTTCATTGGAGCTAAATCTTTCTTTCCCTGGAGCATTTTTCTTAGGTCTACAAACAGGTAATAGTCGCTGGGAGCCAGATCCGGAGAATACGGTGGATGAGGAAGCAATTCAAAGTGCAATTCGTGCAATTTTGCCATTGTTGCGATCGGCTTGTGACACGGTGCATTATCTTGATGAAAAAGCACTTTTTTCTTTTTCATTTGGGGTCGTTTTTTTACAACTTCTTCCTTCAAACGCATCAATAACGCCATATAATATTCGCTATTGATGGTTCTTCCTTTCGTAAGGTAATCGATGAATAAAATACCGTGCGCATCCCAAAATACGGACGCCAAAACCTTACCAGCTGACATTTGCGTTTTTGGTCGCTTTGGACGGTTTTCATCTTTTGCTGTCCACTCAGCTGACTGCCGATTTGACTCTGGAGTGAAGTGATGCATTCATGTTTCGTTTATTGTCACATACCGCATGAAAAAATTATTTTTATGGCGCTGAAACAACTCTAAACAGCGCTCTGAATCGTCAACGCGTTGTTGTTTTTGATCGTCTGTGAGAAAACGCGGTACCCATTTTTAACAGAGCTTTCTCATGCTCATATGTTCATGCAAAATGGTGAATACACTACCTTCTGATACCTCTAAGGTGTAAACTATCTCACGCAACTTCAAATTACGATCTGCCAAAACCATTTTTTGGTTTTTTCATGTCTTCTGGAACAACTGCTGAATTTGGGCGACCAGAGCGTTCAGCATTATCGGTGTTTGTCCGGCCGCGTTTAAAATCAGCAAACCACTTCTCTACTATTTGTCTCGATGGAGCCGAGTCCGAATAACACTTATCAAGCCATGCCATTGCTTTGCTTGAACGGTATTTTTTCCCAATAAAAAGCACTGTTTTATCAACACATGATATTCAGATGTTTCCATTGTATTGAAAATTACAAAAGTAGCGTCACTAAAACCACTGTAACTTGTGAACTAAACGTCATATTGTCATAAAATTTTGCCACGTGTCGTTTGATGGTTGGTACGTACTTCCGAAAAATCAAATGGATATGTATCTATATGTCATCCTACGAACTTATTAAGTGACCTTACATTATTACAACATGTCTAATTTTTAAAAATTAACACTACTGTTTACTCTAATATTCTTTAATGTGAATAAAAAATTAGGTTTATGTAACTAAATTGCGTGTTCCTACTAAAACTAGCATAACATTGAATTTCAAAAATATGTTCATGAAACATTATCATTTTTATAGTTACTGGTGTTTCTTGACTGTAGGTATGATGCTAGGGAAAAAACTATTGGAGATGCAGTCTAAAATGATTATATTAAATTCTAATTTATTTAACATTCCGATGTTTCGGTTCCCAATAAACCATCATCAGCACTATGTTAATAATAGTTGGAAAAACTAACAATTTTATTACGAAATTGAATTAAAACACGGATGAAGATATCGTCATATAATTTAAAGCGTAATAAAATGCGTGCATACATCACAGCTACAAAAATTCTAGTAGGTCCCACGTAAGTCGAAACTCGACCCATATGTGGGTATAATAATGTTAAGAAATTAGTGATGCACTACGAGGCGAGAGTATTCTCGCATCTCGTCTCGTCTCGCATAATGCAACGAGAGTGAAATTGCAATTTAAAATTCGAGGCGAGATCGATATAACAACCGCGAGAAGCGAGAAATCTCGTGAGATTCTCGCGAGAATCTCGCAATAAAAAGTATTTGTAACTTTATAGCTTTGATTCATAAATTCAATGAAAAATGCACCGTGCAAGGAGTGGAGTCAACGCTAAATCTTACATAAAACACATGAATGTGAAAATTATATGAATTCACTATATTTTTTGAATCGATTGGTATCGGTCCCAAAGCGAGGAAATGCAAAATAAAGGCAAAATCGGTTTTACATCCAATAGAACTAGTTTCCTCCAATATTTCAGCACCTAATTCATCCCAGTTAAAATCACGGTTAATAAAAATTTTGCCGCCCCTGATAAGTAAAGGATGTTATATTAAGCGTCGATGGGAGCGAAGCGGAGTGATTGGTTGTCGGCGGGTTCCCAGTGTAGCGGTTTTTTATGACTAAATCTTAGTTAAATAGTGGCGTATTATATTTAATGATAAAATATAGGTACTCTTAGTTACAAAAAAAGAATTTTTATACGACTTCAAATACATGGAAGACAGTAAGATTGGTGCGAACTTGTCTCTGTTACATAAATACGTAGTGGTAGTGCGCTTACTTTTATAGCGAGACTCGCGAGATTCTCGTGCGAGAACTAAACGAGACCCAAAAAAATATGCGAGAAGTAGAGCGAGATCGAAATTACAAATCCGAGAACGAGACGAGATCGATATTTCTCGTCTAGTCTCGCCTCGCGTGCATCACTGTAAGAAATGACTAAACTAAGTTTTGGACAAATATTGAATACACTATCTCACTTCAAAAACGTTCCACAAGGTTTTAAAATTTAAAATTCGCGTATAGGAAAAACACATTTTGGGACATTCATCTTTTTTCCCTTAGCTCTTCAAAAGTAATGGAGTATGGGGTTTTCTAAAACGCCAGCAGACAAGTAATATCTTTCTCTTTTAGAGCCTTTAAGTCACAAGTAATTTTTAACAACTTTATAAATGTTTTTCTCGTAATATGCTGGAAAATTGATAAATCGGAACTGTTTTTTTTTAAATCGAGATTAATATATAAAAAATCAAAATACCTTTAGGCCAATGTTCAAAACTGCGTCCCTATTATGTCTTTGTAATTTTTTTAAATTTGTTGTGTTTTCGTAGCCAAAGCACTACAATATGACAATGATAGAAAAGGGTGCAATACCCCATCCTGGAGTAGGCAACCATATCGAAGGTGAAGATGAAATTGTTCACCATGCCTATTATCAATGGGTTCCTTTTGTCCTTTTTCTTCAAGCGTTTACTTTTTATATTCCACATTACATTTGGAAGAGACAAGAAGGTTTGAATTCTTAATATTTTTAAATTAATTTTTTTTACCTAATTAAATTTCAGGAGGAAGACTTAAAAATCTTGTCAGTGGTCTACAATTCGCACATTATGCTTTGATAGAAAAACCAGTATCAACACACGTTAGCGGAAAGAATGCTCCTTCTACGGCTGAAAGGTATTTACAACTCTGTTACAACAAATGTAAATAAGAAATAAATATATCAACACGGTTTAACGTGTATAGGTACCTAACAAAAGTTTTGAGAAAGATTTTACGCTCCAAAATTTTATTGCTGATTAAAGTAAGGTCCAGTCTAGTTGTCATTGGACATAATATAGTTATTAACGTCATAAGGCTGATATGAAGCAAATATCAGACGCGGTTGAATATTGTAAAATCTCGGCTGTCGCCTCGATTTTACAATCAACCGAGTCAGTTATTTACATATCAGCCGTGTGACGTTCAGTATTTTTCATAATAACATAAAATATCTTCTGAAAATTCTATTTTCTGTGGCATATTGACAGGTGACAGCTCTTCATGACAATGTCATGATGCTGCGATTTTTTTAGGAACACATGATTTTTAATAATTGTACTGTTATAAAAAATAACGGCCGTGGCTGTTTTGATGCATATATTGGTTGAGCATACAGTACTGTCAAAGCACATTTAACAGTATGGTGTTATGAAAAATACATAATCGGCCTAATTCACTAAGATAGTTATTAACATACTCGTTAGGTAACAACTGAGAGTTAACAACGATTTTTAGCAACTCTTATAACAACTGTCACTCAATTGGTATTCAGTAAATACATAATTAACGACATTGTTAAAAACGGTCGTTCTGAACAATCGTCGTTAAATATAGAAATGAAGTTATTAATAAGTAAATTAAAAGGCATGTCGATTCTCAATATTTATACATATTTCTATTCTATTGACAACGTAAAGTGACAGATTTTGATTAGTTCGACGTTTGAGTTTTTAATAATGATTGATAAGAAAATTCGGGCAAGATGTTCCGCGGAACAATATTCTCTGGTTAATTAAATGACAAAGTTAGTGTTGCATTTCATTTCTGATAACTGCTAGTTGGAAATTTTGCAAATCGGTGATTGACATCACAGAAAATTGAAATTTTGCCCTTTAATCTCTTTAAAAGACCCATAGCCAGGCGTAATGTGATCGATTTCTAACTTTCAAGAATCTCATTAGGCATGGGATGAACAGCGTCTAGAAGTTTAATCAGTAAAAATAATACATATTTAACATTTTTAAAATGGCTGTTTAAATTTAAATGTGTAAGATAATGAAAATAAATTACAAAAATGAATTTAGATCTTTTCTTAATATATTAGAATTAAAATATTTCAGTTTGGAATAAATGTAAATCTTTCATCTTGTGACATAAGACCTTCGACCATTTACTGACTCAGTATGCTTGAAGCATGAGACCATCCAATTCACGAATTAAATCATGAACGACACCATGCTTAGTTTTAATATCTCTGTAAATATCTGTTTCCCGATATTAAGAATGGATTACTAATATCTCGCAAATTTCTTTGCATAAATCTTATCTGAAAAATGTATGTAATTATTGGCCGTCCCTCTATTTCCAATAGAAGTTTATTTCCTAACAGAAAATTTTCAAGAAAAAGCATATAACGATTGTTCAATACTAACAGCGGAAGAAATGCAGTTGCTAGATTAACAACTCGACGTAACAGCTAGTTGTTAAATTTTAGTAACTTGATGTAATAGAGAATTGGGATTTTGAACTTAGCAACTGACATTCAAATTAACAACTGAAAATAGTTGTTAATTTTAACAACTTTGCTTAGAGAACTAGGCCGTATAATTGTTATTATATACCATGTTAAATTTGTCAGAAAAAGTTTTGAAAGATCTTATACAAACTTGAAATACGTAAATCTATCATTAGTTAGTTTTTTGACACATAGCCGAAAAATAATATTGTTGACGTTTTGGGGATCAAAAATTAAAATATTGGACAGACGACTATTTACTGTCCTAACTATACGGGAATGTCAAGAAGGTGTAGTATGTATCAATTTACCAAAAATGGCCGATCCGAAATTTGGTTCCCAAATTGAATCAGGAGACTCGTTCAAAGTGAAAGTGCTCAAGACAAAGTTAGAATGTCATCGCGCAAATTAACTCGACGATTTAGAATTTTAAAAATGATTTTGAAAAAGAAATGATGCAACCAAATAGGTAGCAGCGCAACTGGAGCTCTTCTCCAGATACTGTAAAGAAGAAAATTCCCCAAATGTTCTCAGGCGCGACTAATTGAAAATTTTAGGACATTTCTTAGCAGAAAAGTATACAGAAATAGCTAGGAATACCAAAACGAACAACAGATAAGGCAAGAATATTTCTGACGATCCGGGAACAGTGGCGGAGTTAGCACTTAAGAGGCCCCAAGCGCAATTCAATTTTGAGCCCCCCCCCCTAAAGCCCCCTCCCCTCCCTAAATATTTTCAATGCCATTATAGTGAGCATTCTATGCGTACGTTTTTATTGTAGTACGCATTCTAGATTATCAATAAAAAATAATAATGCAATAGCTATTTGTGTATTAAAGGCGCAAAATGGGACATTGTCGATTGAGAAGTTGTTGACGCGCGACACACGAGCGCGGCATTCTGCTCTTGAAATCGACAATGTCCATTTGCGTTCGAAACACACAAGATTTTTTCTACAGTCCTTCACCATACAAAAAATAATAAAATGTACACTTTGTACTTACAATACTACTCAACAGTTTTGCAGTCAAGATAGAAACGTATTCAAATATGACTTCAAGATATTGTTTTGGCTTTCGTTTTTACAAAAAAAAAATAATGGCAATTTTGTAATGAATAAGTATTATAAGTTTTGTATAATTTATTTGTTTCAAGTACATTAAACTAGTGCAGTGGAAAAGTGGATGTCCACAGGGAGCGTTCACGCCAAACTTTTGCAGGTGGCAGCACAACTGTTCACACAATTTATTTTATATTTAATTTTAATTTATCGTTACTTTCCATTTTTCTTGAGCTATAGCTTCAATCTAATCTAAGCATTTTATACTTTCATTTTTGTAAATAAATGCCATATTTTATTTTCACAGCAGTGCGGCATTTTGTTTGGTTTTGTAATATACCGACAGAGCAGTTATATGTCAGATTGACTTGTGAAGGTGGTAAATGCGTAACTACAGTGTCATTAGTTCCTGACTAAACGTTTCTATTAAGAATGTAGACAAGTAACTTTTCTCAACATTGTATAGTTAGAAATTTGTACAGAGAGCGTTTTTTCTACTTTGTCGCGCATGAGCGGCAAAGTGACATTTTGCGTTGACAAAAAGTAGATTTAACATCGTTCAGAGACATATGAGACAAAGTATTAAAAAACTGCGTCGCATTGAAGATCAGTGTTGAAATACTAAATTTCTTATCTCTCTAGTTTATAGGAACAACTCCTTATGTTAATGTTTCAATAAAAAAATTCTTTCCAGTTGATGAAGAGGTCTAACTTTTTCTCAAAACTTTTGTTACCTATGTTATCTGCTTTGTATTCGCAGATTTTCCTCAAAGCAGTCGTGGAAAGTAAATTTATTAATAAGTCTATTTCTAATTCTTTTCTACTATATAGGGATAAAGCTTTGGACGATCTAACAAAAATCTTCATCCAGAGACTACATGTTAACGAAAGATGGAGCTATTGGTTTGTGATATGCGAAGTTCTCTATGTTCTGAATCTGATCCTTCAAGTGGTTTTCACTGATTGGTTCCTTACTGGGCAGTTTTTCTCCCTTGGGCATAAAGTGATACACCAAGGATTAGATGAAGTTGATGTTCTTGACCAAGTTTTTCCAAAGGTGAGATATTTATTTAGTTTTTTCCCTGAAGAAGTCAGCAGTGAATGCTGCCCAAACGTCTTTTTTTTACATACAGAACATAAAAGATTGTATTACAAGTATTCTTGTTGTATTATGAAAGATTTTTTACTAATATTTAAAATGAAAAATAAGTTTGTGTTGCATTTAACATATTTAAAATTATTACTGATATTCTAATTACTTTTAGTAATTTTCCAAAGTTTACAAAACAAGTAAGTAAGTATATTATAATAAACGAAACGATAAAAGCATACTCTATTTTGTTTATGTTGAATGATTTGTTTATTTTTTACAATCTTAATATATTACGTGCATTTCTTTAACAAACTAAATATTTATTTGTTTAATTTCTTTATATACAAGTACGAGGGTCACGCTTGAATGATTGAGAATAAGACACCTAATTCCCTTCACCATTCTCTCCTACCACTTCTTAAAAGTTCTTAACCAATCTTGTTTTGGAATGCTCTTTTGATAATTCACTTACAATACATAAAAATGTCATTTATGTAAATATTTCCACTTGTAATTTAGAAAGCGTCATTTATAATTAAGAATAACCAATTTAATTTGAGAACTCGTCAAATGTAATGTAATTCAGAATAATCAATTTAATTTCAGAATGCGTCAAATGTCATTCAGCATAATCTATTGACTATTCTGAATTACAATTGACGCTTTCTTATACTGAGAATAAAGCTCTAGAGATTATTACCGGGAATAATCTCTGTAGCTTTTATTTTTGTTGACATATGTTAGATAGTTATCAACACATAAGTGAAATGAGCAAAAAACACCGTTCTTGTACCGTTTCTGATCATGTAATAAAATCAAAAAATTATAGAAACCACTCATATGTAGATGCACCATAATTAACAACTATAATTATAATTCCTGATTAGTTATATTAATTTTGCCATGTCAAAATTGTATTTAGGTTGTCAAAACAGACTTGCCAACAGGGGCATGTAAATTAATGAAGCTTTACTTCATTTCACGTAAGAAAATAGTAGATGGCGCTTGAGAGCCGACCTGTTTTACATGCATTAAATAAATAATTTAAATTTGTGAAATCAAACTTCCTTAATAATAAATATTTTTATCAGTAAAAAAATACAAGACCTAAATATTAAAAATTACAACAAAACATGGTTGAACATTACTTAATTCTGTAGATTTTATATGATAATTGAAAACTGACAGGTGATATTTTTTTCGTTTTTATGAACTAGGTTTGCATTATGAGCAATCAAAAGGCAGAATTATTGTCTCTATTTAAATCAACGCTATTTTCTTACGTGAAACGAAGTACAGTAAATGTGACGATTAATAATATCCTCAGCAGTTTACGACTTTAAAAGTGAAAGATTGTTCAGCAATCGAGAGAAGAGCAGCTAATAGCTTAGTTGGTAGAGCACTATCCCGGCAAGGTAGGTGTCTCGGGTTCGAATCCCGATGGCTGGCAATTTTTCACAGTATATAACGCGTTAGTTTATTTATATAAATAAAGTAGATGTTCTCCTAGTGGCTATGAATGACGTGCTGTATGTACTCCGACGTCACAGGAGTGGGGTGTTGTTATTCATTACTATTTCCGGCGCCAATCTTTTTATTATGATTTTTATTATTATGAAAAATATTGCATAAATTTTCATTTAAAATACCTACTCTTTGATTGTGAAATCGGGACATCTTTGATTACAGGTAACCAAATGCACCTTCCACAAATACGGTCCTTCAGGTACCATCCAAGCCCACGACGGCCTCTGCGTCATGGCCCTTAACATCATCAACGAGAAGATCTTCGTCTTCTTGTGGTTCTGGTACCTCATCCTCGGCTGTATGACCCTCGCAGGACTTCTATGGAGGATCCTCACTCTAGTCTTTCATTCGAGGAGTTATTATTTCAACAAGACCCTCTTCGCAATGCATTGTCCTGGGGAACTGAATCCTTGGCAAGTTTTGTATGTCACGAAAGAATGCCATTTTGCTGATTGGCTGTTCTTGTATTATTTATCCAAGAATATGGATGGTTTGATATTTAAGAAATTATTTGTGGGTATGGCAGAAAGAATAGATAATATGAATAGGGAAGAAAGTCCTTTGGTTAAATTTGATTCAGATGAAAAAGTTCATGAGAAGAGTGTCTGAAGATGACATTTTAAATTTATTGAAAATTTGAACACGAGAAAGATGTAATGAACAAAACATTATTTTGTAGAAAATCTCGACTATTTTAATAAAAACACATCTTTGAATTGGATTTTATTCAATCAATCTTCTTTGGGAATGCTTTTAAACAATCAGACTAATTTCTGGGAAACTTAAATTTTGTCAAAGCTGTCAAATTAATTACTGGGTATTTATAAACTGTCAAATTTATTTTAATCTGATTTACAAACTTTCAAAGCTATAAAATTATGAATTATAATTCTAAAATTCTCTCTGGTTAACTCCATATTTTCACTCATAACTGAACTCAATATTATATTACTGGAATGCGCCATAAGGCGATATTCCTATAAAGGCCTGTGTCCACGATCCTAGAAATCGATCCGAGTTCTCGGATATAGACCGCAATTCAATATCTCGGATCGTGGACACTACCAACTCGGACGCAAAAATCGAATAGAAAACTAGAATGAAAAAATGCGTTCTGTCCCATTTTTTCGTACAAGTTACTAATTTCATTTAAATGTTACCAATTTAAAATCTTGACGTGTGATGTTTGATAAGCTTGAAAATGATAAGTTTATAAAATATTACCTAATTCTACTCATTTTTGATATTGATTATAAATAATTACTTATTAACAAATTAATATATTCGTTGTAAAATTTTAATTTACTTACTGACGGGATAATTTCTTGGTCATGTTTTATTAGTTTTTAGTATTGGTAGAAATGACTGAAACTAACTTCATAAATTCGACTGACCTGACATCTGTTGTCATACAAGTTCAATGTTTATGATCAAAAAATGTGATCGAGAACTTGGAACGATTTCTAGCATCGTGGACACAGGCCTTAAGTAACAAAACAGGCAGAGAGCGATAGCAACACGGGGGTTTTCCCTCCTTTACGCACTGGCACATCAGCCCTACATTCTATATAAAATTAAAAAAAAAAATTATAATAACCCCACATGTCAATCTCAAAAAATTAATATAAAAATTAAGTCGCAATATGTTACAGAGTTATTGCATAAATAGTTGTAAATCCGAATGAAGCCCATTCTTGAATATTTCTTTCTTCAGGTAATCAAATTTTTACTTGAAGTTATAGAAATTCATTTCAAAATCTAGGCATTTTTTATAGGGCGCGAACAGACACGTGACTCGAGGGACCTTGACGTGCTTAGAATCAGCTGATTTGTGTGCGCATGTCATTTTGACAAGAACAATGTCATGTTGACAAGACCAATGTTTTGATTTATTTTGATTTTTTACTGCTAAAATGTTATTATTTTTAATTACATGTGTTTTACTGCTTAAAATTTTTAAAATATTAACATTTCTGCAGTTAAAAATCAAAATAAATTAAAACATTGATCTTGTCAACGTGGCATTGTTCTTGTCAAAATGACATGCGCACACAAATCAGCTGAATCCAAGTACGTCAAGGTCTCTCGAGTCACGTGTCTGCTCGCGCCCTATAGTCACAGGACATGAAATTTCTTCTGCCTGTCATAAATGACAGTTCTAGATCACTAAATAAAAATGGCAGACACGGCTAGCTATATCAATCAAGGTTGAGAATTTCTAAACGTATTCGATGACGCCTATTTGTTGCCGAGATTCATTTTAATTTTATTTAACGTTGATTTAGAATGAGAAAAACGCTTATATTTTACAATGCAGCTAAGTATTGACACCTGATATGCTTAAAAATGACATATGGCAGTTGTCAATTTGACATCACATACTGCTAGACCGCTAGATGCGCTAGGTCCTGCTGAGCGCGTCCAATGATAGTGTAAATTTTGCTTTCCATGGCCTATCTGATTTTCATATTGTCAATCATTCTAACGTGTATTTTTGACTACGTTTATCTCGACAATTCAAGCGGCTTCAAGTATATTATGACTTGAAAAATCCTATTGGTTTATCTCAGCGGATTGAAATTAGGATTGACTTATTTTCAATCTTATTTAAATTCGTATCGACTAAGAAAAGATAATTAAATAATAGATTCTGCAGACAGACAGGGAGAGGTATATGATCTAATTTCATGCTGGATATGTAACCTCAAAATCAAAAAATTGTCATGTTATTTGATTTTTCTTTCAAAAATATTAAAAATATATATATTTATTTCAGCATCACTTCAAATATTTCGCTTTTGGACAATTTTATTAAGTTTTATGTCGCGACTTTTATAAAATGAGATAAAATACAAATAACCAAATGATATGAATTTAGCAACACTCCATTATATCGCGGATGTGCGCATGCGTAGTTCCATTATTTCAAGCTTCACTATTTATTTCGACAGAAATCAAGCCGCTTCATAAGTCCAAGCCTGTTATTTTATAGGCTTGACTTGATATTTTCAAGCGGATTGAAATATTAATCTCGATCGTTTATTTCGAAGATTGAAAAGGGATTTACTAAATTCAAGCGGCTTCAAACGTCGAGATAAACGTAGTCTATGAAAATTTTTACTATGTTCCGTAAGTCACCCAACCCAAACATGGTTCCTGAGTATTTTCATCTATTTCGGGACAGAATGACATTGAATTATATGACATTTAAAATTGACACAACCTAACAAAAATAAAAATTAACCAAATGAATGATAACGTTGAATATGACAACGAAACTGAATAATTTATTACATTTAATGTCAATAATAATAACACAACCAACAATATAACAAATATAAATAATGTTTTCATACTTACATCTATAATAATTTTTAGTAATACCACTAATGTGGTTTAGAAATTTGGCATTGTACATCGTTTGATTTTGTCATGATGATGTTTGAAAGCAGCGGTAGTGGGGATAAAAATACCAGAGAAACCAGGATTATTTCGTTGTTACCGTGGTCTTTTTACTAACTTTTTTCAGGAACCGCGTTCCGAATAGAAACCGGTAAATAATTTCAGGAATTACGGAACACTAAACTGTAAACCTGATCGGACCAGTTGCATTACGGAACATACTATTTCTAATGTATTTTATACAATATTTTATTTCAAATTAAATCATTGATATACGTAAAAAAACAGCTCATAATTTTGAAATAATTTAAAATGTGTAATTGTTAGTATGGTTCATTCTTTAATACCCTATCATCGTATTAATAATGACCTTAAAAATGTTAAAATTTGAATACAATTTGATGTTAATATCATAATTTGTGTATTAGTTTTAAGTATTTTTTTATTAGTCACATTTTCTTTATGACTTGTTAAATACTAAATACAGTAATTTCCTGCAACATAATTAAGTAGGTAATATAATTTTAAGTTTTGGATATCGGAAACACTATAATTATTATGAATGATTACTAATTTTTTGATATGTTAACAATCTAAAATCTAAGATCCTTTTAAACTTAAATGTTTGTTTGTTATATTTAAGTCTCTATTGTCCTATATTCTGAGTTCATAATTCTTTATGAAGACTGCTTTGTATATAACTTCATATTGCTTGCTACATGCTGTGATATTTTCTAATAGATAACATTTATGATAAACATTTATTATCACTAAATATTTTATATTATAAAGCTTTACATTTCACAAATAAAATTATTGTAACACCACACTAGTGACATTTTGTCTCTTGTAAAGTAGATAAGTCGACTTTTTTTCTAGGTGGAGTATAATTACAGATAAATAACTGGGAATGTGTTGATTGCGGATTGAATTATAAGTCAAGGTAAAATTGAACAAACTGCTAAAAGCATACACGACACGACGTTTGGTTGTTGTTCTGTTTAACATCATTATGTTACCGTTACTGTTATGTTACGTATTACGTGATAAGATTGGTAACATGCACGTAACCATTTCTCACGATGGAAAAGTGATTCGAGAACCTTTAAAAGCCTAGCCAAAAATAGAACACAGGAGCACAGTAACTATGATAATAACTTTCAACTTATATTTTCTTTTTTTTGCTAACTGAAGGTAAAGTGTTCTGATCATTTCAAGTTAATGCGTGAATTAATAATAATGGTAAATAATAATTAATATATTAGGAAAATTTATTTTTCCGTTGACCGTTTATTAATAATATTAATAACCCCTATTAATGCATGATTTTTTATTAATAAACGATTTTAGTAGATAACTATTGATACCTACCACATACCATTGCTGAACAATTGTCAAAATATATGTGCCAAACGTTACTAACCTAAAAAATGTCATGAAATAAAAAATTTCCAATTCAGTAAGATACGGTCAACGGAAAAATATTGTAACTAACAGGTGTGTTAATTGGCAATTAATGACCTCAACATTTAAAAAATGTCTCATTTATTAATCGCCTCATTAACACAGTTGATAGTTAAATAAATATTACATGCACAGTGTTAAAAAGAATCCTAACTCGGAGTAGGTTATATGAACAAAGAAACGTATGTCAATTTCAAAGTATTTAATAGGCTACTTGCGTGGTACCGTGGTACTGAAAATCTGATATCTATCACAGAATACCTAAAGTAAAGTTGAAAAGGTATGTAAAAATATAAATTTTATTTTAAAAAAATTATATGTTTTTTAATAAATTAAGAAAGAAGATTTTCTTTGACGTCATTATTTTGAATTGGAAAAAGAGATGCATATTTAAGAATGTAACCTGTAGATGACGAGCGAGTGCAAGTTTTAACTTGATTTTGACATTAGTTCATTTTTCTGTCTGTCTCTCTTCTTTATTATTTACAATTTGCGTGGTTTCTGTTACTTTTATTACGTATTTCGATTTGTTAACACGTTCACTGTCCGTGAATCACATATGATTCATTGGACATAGATACTTGCACGCCTATGTATCATAAGTGATTCAAATGCGCACTTTTCTAAATAGTAGTATTATAACTGAACGTCTGCTGTCTGTGTATTATGAACTGACTGGACGTGTGAAAAGAGTACAAAAAATTATTTAGTGTGTAGCTTTGAATGAAATATGATTCATGGACTTCGGTTTTTGTGATAAGAAAATAAAGGCGAATTGATTATTATAACACATTTTTTATTGTATTATATTAATTATACAAGTAAATATACTCCTTTAATTGAAATAAAATCGTATTCTGCAATAAATATTACATCATTTATTTTTTATTTTTGTGAAAATTTTCAAAACATGGTATGCAGAAGGCTTTCCCACAAGTAATACATTCGGTATCAACTTGTTTCGCTTTCATTGTTGCTTGTTTTGTTCCTTCTTCTTTTTGAAGATTTCTATAGCATTCATGGCATCGCTTTCTTTTAATTTTAATTTTCGCGATTCAAGGCGTGACTAGGACACATGCGTCAACTTGTTACTGAATGTATCATATATGATACATGGACATGAATATAAATATAACAGGTATATACGTCCATGTATCATATATGCACATACTGATAAGAGATAATAAATGCATAAAAAATTATAAGTTTAATGTTGTAAATA
This sequence comes from Harpalus rubripes, assembly GCA_963082715.1. NCBI lineage: Eukaryota > Metazoa > Arthropoda > Insecta > Coleoptera > Carabidae > Harpalus > Harpalus rubripes. Next base: position 13,344,989 of record OY720449.1, on the reverse strand, counting down.
AGATATTTGATACTATTTTATATATACATTTATTATTTTTCAACGGACGTATGTTGCGCAGAGACTCAAAAGTTCTGGACAGTGAACGTGTTAAGCAGGATTTTGAAGGATTTTAACGTAGCTTAAACTCGTTCAAGATTAAGATGACAAACGAAAATATTAACCTCCAAACTATTATTCAAACGTCAAACAGATTATCTGTCATGTTTAAATTACCCGCACATGCCGTTACTATTAGTTATACCGATGTTATTGCTTTACGGCCATTCATTGGTTCGGCGTAATTCTACGTCATACACGGCGGTAATTTAAATATTAAAATTTCATTAAATTTTTTCTGGCCAATTAATGAAAATTTTGTCAAAAGAAAAAATATGGGTAGTAAGTTCTTATCGTGTCTTCAAAAATATTAAATAACAAAATGGCACGGAAGTAGCCCATTAGATATCAGTATGACACGAGAAATCAAAGCTATATTCTTTTTGAATGTATCCTTCTTTATTATTTTTTCTCAAAATTTCATTTCAAGATCAATTTTGACAATTTGATTTTTGAATGTAATAATGATCAGACATACGTTTCTCTGTTCATAGCCTACTCCGAGTTAGGATTTTTTTGAACATACTGTATTATGCATATATTCCTAAAACATATTTCAAATTATATTTCTCATTCATGATTTTCTCCAAAACAATCACGAGTTTAATTCTATGACGTCATATTTCAAGATAACACACAAACGTCAAATTTTATTAGCTAGGAACAAGGAAGAGATAATGTCATAAAAGTTCGAAATTTTATACAAATTAAAAAAAAATATTTCTGTAAAACTTGAAACTTATGTAACATAAAATATATATTTTTCTATTTATTAATCGGAAAATGTGGGATGGCGCCACTTAAATAATTCATTTACAAAATCAGAAGTTAATTTATAATAATGAGTCGGATAAAAGTGTTTTGTGGTGGTAAAACTAATAAAACTGAAATTATGTTATTATTTTCATTACTTTCTTTTTCCCACAAATTGAAAGAGTATAAATAATTATATTAAAATTAAAAGTGTGACTGTCTTATTAATTCTCAGACTGAATAGATTTCTTTTTAATTTCTCTAAATATAATTTCTTAACTTAAATAATTTGCACTTAAATTGATTACAATTCTGAACGGCATATTTTACATAGATAAATAAATAAAATTGCTCGAATCTAGTGAACTAAATGGAGATATAAACAGTTCTTGCAGATAAAAACAAAATATAAATAAATAAATAAATAAATATATTATTATTATTACCACAGGGGTCACAAAATATGGGAATCCCTTAGTTACTAGATCATGTTTGTGATAAAAATAAACATAAAATACTATAATTTTTCAATAGAGCATTCTTAATATTAAAATTTATAAATATTTATAAACTATTCACTAAGTATATTTTCCTTCCTCCTTATAAATTATTCAAACAATCCCAACATCCTACTACAATAAAAACAATCAACAAAGGATCTTCCTCTCTATTGAAAAATTCGCATCAAGTGGGCCTGGGTTGTAGAAAGAATATTCACATACCATTGGTCTTGGTCCGAATGCATTCTCATCCCGGCATCCTTGACTTGAAACAAGTGAATAGAGAGAAGATGCGGAGAGAACTTCACGAGATGAGAGAGATTTCGATGAGCGATTGTCTGTCGATTGTAGCGCTATCCAACCGTGAAGCAATGAACTAACAAAGGGATGTAGGTGGCGCTAGTGACTAGAAAGGATAACGGATGTGATGAAAACGAAGAATATTCAAATTATTATAGCACAAAATTGCTAATTTATGACAATGTTTAAATAATATCGTAATTTCCGAAATCTGCGAATAAAAAAGCAGATTGCACACCCAGAAATGAGTAATATGCCGTGATGATATTTTTTCATTACAGGAGAACAATTAATTTCACTGTAATGAAATTCTAATGACTTGCAAAAATTGAATTTTTGATTAATTTTTTCAAAAAAGAGCAACTAAAGAAAACAAAAAATAAAATAACAAAAAAGTCGCCTAAGAACTGTAGCGAAATTTGGAACTCTTTTAAAAAAGAATAATGTAAAAATATGTTGCGGATCACGCTAGAATTATTGGGAATAAGATACATGGTTCATATTTTTTTAGAATTTTATTTTGAATGTTTTTTCTAACGATAATACACTTCATCATTCTTTTCTTCCATTTCACAAATGCTCTCAACCAATTTTCTTTTTTACTGATGAATGCTGTCAAAATAATCATACACTATTACATCATCCATCTCTCTTTCAGACGAAAACCTATTTACTATGTAATTTTTGAGGTCAAAAAATTCCAAATGTCGCACATTGTCAAATCAGAAGACTAGTTATTTATTATATGAGTGTGGAATGTATCATATTAGTTACAAAAGAAAAAGTTTAGCTCCGTAGCCCGCAGGGCGAGTGGCTAATTTTCTTTAGTGACTAATATACATCCCACACGAGTGTAATACAACGTTTTATCCAACACTTTTTTAAATACTTCTTAAAACATTTTTATGTTTTCATTCTTCGTTTGACACTGACAAGTCAATTGATGTAGTATTTTAAATTACAAAGTAGCCATTGAATGGTTGTTATGCTTTTGTTAGATTGTTATTGGAAAAAATTGCTGTAAAAATTACTGTCTGTCATTTTAAAACGTATTCACTTAGAAGTACAAGCAGCATCTTTGAATGTAATTCCGAAGCAAGTAACCACTAACTCGTTTCTCGTTTTCGTTTCATCAGCCGTATATAACAAATGTCATTTTGTTAAGATGAGTAACCTATTTTAGCATAAATGTTAAAATTAATTTAAATAAATTTCATAATGTTAAATTATTTCAATAATATAATTATTTTGTAAAATTGCTTTTTATTTATGTTAAGAAAACATAAAAATCAGTAATAATTCCTCCGTGACTTCTAAAATATTCTCTCACGGAGTGACTAATGTTGTACATTAGTTATTTCAAATAACCATAGTAACAAGTATATTATAAGTTGGTGTTGGATAAATATATGTATACCGGGTCGCATTGATTTTTGACGAATGAAAGATCACTAATTTTTTTAGGGACGATATTTATCCATGTTTGAATTCACTTTTGATATTATTTACCGTCACATGTGACACATCCAAAGCAGTACAAACTCTCTAAAATGTAATAATATTCAGAAATAAATGCATAAAAAATAAAGAACTAAGATCTGTCATGTGAAAACGAACCTCAAAATATAATACTTACATCTTCTTCAGATGAGAATTGAATAATTAGGGGAACATTTGGCCCGAGGGATAGATGTCGTCCGATCTTCATCGTAACGCCCTTAGTACATAAAATACTATAACGATTCGTTAAGTCATAACGATGCTTACAGAATAGCCCTATTAATTTCTAGAGTTACTAACACGAAATGAATTTTGTTTACTAATTTATAAGTGGAATTTTATGCTCTACAACTTTTATTTGAAGAATTTTTTTCTAAAATAATTTAGGGGCAACGCGCATGGAAAAACTGTTTTACCACGTTAAATGCATATGTAACGGATTTTCAGCGTCACCCGGTTGTGAACATTTTCTAAATTTTATAAGTTTTATAATCTCCAGGAAATATGGAAACATAAACACAGACATTGAAGTAACCTAAATGACACGATTTAATATTAAAATGCTACGTAATTTGTCTAACCACATAAAATGCAATACTCGTATATATAAAAATAATAATTACACCACAATCTTTCATTTCACAGAATATGTTGAAACAGAATTTCCTTCTCAAATTTTCCCCGTCCCCGTCTTTATTGGCACTGGTTTGATGATGCAAGTGACCGGGATTCGAACCGTGGTTTAGAGTGGACGTGTCGGGCGACCAGACGGACTCAAAGTTTGAGCGTTTACCGTCGAGATGGCTTATCTTGGGAGGAATGTTGTTTCGCAAGAGAAAGACCAAAGACTTCGATGGGTGTACTAGAGAAGAAGTCGAGGACATGAAAGAAATGTATACCGGGTGAGCGAGAAGTCAGAAATGGAATCGAGATTTTTTTGGACCGCAAACAATAGTTTAATAATATTATTATCATGTTTTTTGTGACAAGGCGAGGGTAAGCACAATAACAGATAAATAACTTTTTATAAAATCTTCTAAATTATAGTTTCAATATTCATATTTTAACTCTGTTTATCTGTTTAAGTTGTAAATGTCAAAATTCAGTTTAGAAATTCTTATCGTATTATGATAGTCACGACATTTATTTGTTGATAATTAAGTCTAGAAATTATTATGTATGCGTACGTGACTATGGATGCCCTTGCCTATGCACCCCATACCCCTAAGATAATCCTATCCTGGAGATAGCGTTTTTGTTTTAGAGTCGGCATTAGTTAGCCATGGGATAAACATGGAAGAGTCGGATTAGATACTCGTAAGAGTGAACATGTAGTTTTTAGTTTTTGGGGCGCCCGCCCGCTGTATTAGTTAATAATGTAATCATTCAGTTTAAATGTAAATAAAATTAGTTAATGATTAGTTTTTAAATCAATAAGTTGTGTTCATGTCCGTGATGTTCATCAGTGTAAAGTGAAAGTGTCAAGTGTCTGTATGTTCTTCCTTCTCACAAGCCGTGGACGCCAGCCATCCGAGGCGTCCACCAGTCAACAAAGTAGTATCATCAGCCAGTTCCACCCCCCTCGTGTTACAATGAAGCAGTCGGTAGGATTGCCATCATCAGTCAGTTCGACCCCCCTCGTGTTACAGTGGCGCAGTCAACGGGTAGGATAATGAGAGTAATGTTTACTCTTATTTATCCGAAAAGTTCCTACAGTTTTAAAATTAGTTAGTTAGTATCATCATAAAGTATTTGTTCATGTCCGTAGTGTTCGTCAGTGTAAAGTGTAAGAAGTGAAGTGTCTGTGTGTTCTTCCTTCTCAAGAAGTCTTCCTTCTCACAAGCCGTGGACGCCAGCCATCAAAGCGTCCACCAGTAAGTGAAAAGGGAATCATCATCATTAGTAATCAGCAGTATTTGCAGTCAGCTTCAGAGACCCCCCCCTCGTGTTACAGTGGCGCAGTCAACGGAATTATTAGTTTGTGACCGAGGAGAGGGTACTTGGTGTACAATATGTACACATTTACGACCACGACACCAGCGATGATACAGCAACCCAGGCCGTATCAGCCGTCACCAGATATGCTTGAGGTATTGCTTGCAATGAATACGTTCTCTGGTGATGGCAGAGTGGGAGAATATATCCAGAACATGGCAGCAGCCAGCAGACGATACGGCTGGGATGAAGTTTTTCTCGGCAGTGCAATAGTATTCAGGCTCAGTGGTAAGGCAAGGGAATTGTATTTTGCAATTCCACTGTATAAGCGGCCTACCACTGGCACAGATATGGTGCGTTGGTTAGAAATAACCTATGCAGGACGCACCATATTACCACCATCATTTTTTCCGGCTTGTACGCCAAGTTTTTATGGTCCAGCATGGATGCACCAGGTCTACGCACCGCAGGCGCCGTTAGATTCGTTGTCTCCAGGGCATGGAGTGCACGAGTTGCCAGTAGGGAGGATCAGTTTAGAAGAAATTGAGTCCTTGCTGGCAATAGAGGATCGTTTTGCGGTGGTAGACATACCACGACCGGAAAGTCCGACAATAGTCGTCACAGCGAGTGACAAGGGCGTACAAGAAGGAAAAATGATTGAAGAGAATTGCCTGCCGGAGGAAACAGCGAAATGTGAGACTGAGGAAGAACACAGCGAAGTAGCTGATGAACTGGACATGAACACAGTATATGACGACAACCTGCACGAAATGGATCTGCAAATGGTCAACGAAGAGGACATCGAGAATGGCGACTTGGGCATGAACGTCGGAGAGGACAACTTGGCATGCCCACCTGTGCAAGTTTTACGCCGCACCCATGGAGGGCACGCCACTGGTGATATCGTGTTACATTCCAGGAACGACGATATCGCTTGCAGAAGTGTTCCCAAATTTTTTGTAGTGCCATCCCTTAGACCGCTTAGGTGTGAAAAACCGCCCCCAGTGCAGTGACCTTTGTGTTGTTTTCTTTTTTTATGACTATTATATGACGATTTTTGTTAGTGTTTAGTTTTTTTGGTTAGTTAAGTTGCATGTTAGATTAGTAAATTTTTTAGATAGGAAAATAAAATACCCTTTTCCTTTTTAGCATTTGTGATTTGAATTTGGAATTTGTTAAAACGTTTTAGGTACGTTTTTATTGAGTTTACATTATGTTTATAATGTTTTATGTTTGTATGCTTTTGCATTTGTTTGTACATTTGTACCTGTTTTGCAATTTGTCTTGCGATTTTTGTATTCTATGTTTTATGCTTTGTGTCATATTTGTAATATGTATGATGCTTTATGTTGTTAAGCCTTTTGCTCTTGTAATGTCTTAGGTTTTATACCTTTTGTGTGTTTTATCGTATTATGTTAATTGTGTTTGTACATTTGTACCAGTTTTGCAATTTTTTTGTATTCTATGTTTTATGCTTTGTCTCATATGTGTAGTATGGGTGATGTTTTATTTGTTTTATGTATGTGTTTTATGTTCTGTGGTTGCAGAATTTGGAAACTATCTTCAGTTCAGGATTTAAGAATAAATATATCGATTTTGCGATATATTTATGTCTTAAGGGGAGGATAATGTGACAAGGCGAGGGTAAGCACAATAACAGATAAATAACTTTTTATAAAATCTTCTAAATTATAGTTTCAATATTCATATTTTAACTCTGTTTATCTGTTTAAGTTGTAAATGTCAAAATTCAGTTTAGAAATTCTTATCGTATTATGATAGTCACGACATTTATTTGTTGATAATTAAGTCTAGAAATTATTATGTATGCGTACGTGACTATGGATGCCCTTGCCTATGCACCCCATACCCCTAAGATAATCCTATCCTGGAGATAGCGTTTTTGTTTTAGAGTCGGCATTAGTTAGCCATGGGATAAACATGGAAGAGTCGGATTAGATACTCGTAAGAGTGAACATGTAGTTTTTAGTTTTTGGGGCGCCCGCCCGCTGTATTAGTTAATAATGTAATCATTCAGTTTAAATGTAAATAAAATTAGTTAATGATTAGTTTTTAAATCAATAAGTTGTGTTCATGTCCGTGATGTTCATCAGTGTAAAGTGAAAGTGTCAAGTGTCTGTATGTTCTTCCTTCTCACAAGCCGTGGACGCCAGCCATCCGAGGCGTCCACCAGTCAACAAAGTAGTATCATCAGCCAGTTCCACCCCCCTCGTGTTACATTTTCATTTCGTGTTTGTTCGAATCCGATTTATAAATAAATAAAATAAATATAAATAAATATATCATCATGGCATATTACCCATTGCTGGGTGTGCCAATCTGCTTTGTACGCAGATTTCGGTATTGATGATGACATATTTGTACTGTGCGGGCGTTTACCAGGCGTCACCTCACGGGCACTCACTGCTGGCGTGGAGAGTGTACCATAGGTGTCAATTTTGTGCCATTTCAAATTCGAAATATTTGGTTTCGGTCGGGATTTATAAATTATTTACAAATAACACAAAAGTTACTCCAACATTTCTCAACTGCAGGTCTGCAAAAATATTTCACCGGTCCGCAGAAAAATATTTGATGTAGGTACTATTAATTACGGGTGAAATTTAACATATAATTACTAGTCCTCGTAAATTTTACAGGTCCGCGATGAGAAAACGGTTGAGAAACACTACTCTAAACAGTGCAGATATATCGTCATTACCGAAATGACCATCAGATTGGCACACCTACAAATAGGTACAATAATTTTCGTCGAATTTTTTAAATAAAATATTTACGTCCAATACTGATATTTTGTACAAAATTTATAAAAATCTACGTCTATATTGTAAAGTAGATGTAGTAGGATTTATGTAGGTTTTAAAATTTCTAAGTTGTGAGAAATAGTACAACAAATGACAATATATTTCTAGCAAAACAGGATTTGTCTTAAAAGTTGTTTACCTCAATAATACCGCAAATTCTAGTTCGTTCATCTCAGGTGTAAGCAGCCCTCAAGGCGGAATTACTGTTAGAGAAAATTTAAAATAATCCTATTTAATATAATTGCCAAACTAAACAGTTTAAAGATCAAAATATTTTGTTATAATGAACATACACGAAAACTGTTTAAAATATTTTAAACGCACCCCTGTTTTGATATTCAGTTACCCTAGTCGGCCAGCTATTTTCAGCCAGACATAGTATAGTAATGTATTTCTGTGCTTTCCTAGTGCAGTATTTAAATGGGTTCATGCAAAAATTTCATACCTGAATATTTCGTATAATTCAATTCTTCTCTATGGTTTCAAAAGAAACCACATCTATAAAATAATTTAAACGTCAACTTTCATTCGCTAGTCATACACCATAACAAATATCTCCATGGTGGACTCGACTTGCGGTTATAGGTTATAAAATATAGTTAAACACAAAAGTAAACAAAAATAAATATAATATTTAATAACAAAATCAAGCTAAATAATAAATAAAAATTAATACAAATATGTTTATTTGAAATTAAATAATAAATGAATGATATTTAGCAATACATTTCTCTGAAGATCTACGGTCTCATCTTCAACTGGGTTGAATCGAATTTGCATTATAATCGGAATGTAATTGTCTGACTATTGAGTGACGTCTTAATTATAACTTAACATTCTATTTATAAATAAAATGGAAAATTGCAATAATTTTGCTTACTGACAAGTGCAATACCTTCGCGCATATCCAAAAAGGTTAATAACAATAAATTGACATAAATTGCAAATAATTTTGTTAAAACGTAATATTTAAACAAACCTGGGTTTGTTACAATATTTTTCATATTTTTCCCATATATGGGGTCTCGCGGCCGCGTGCCTGAGTGTCTGGTCGCGAATCTGGGGGACCGGGTTCAATCCCAACCGACGCCAAATATTTCGAATTTTAAATGGCACAAAATTGACCCCTGTTGTGCACTCTCCACGCCAACAAGGAGTGCCCGTGAGGTGACGCCTGGTAAACGCCCGCACGGTACAAATGTGTCATCATCATTACCGAAATCTGTGTACAAAGCAGATTGACACACCCAGCAATGGGTAAAATGCCGTGATGATATATTTATTTATTTATTTTCTCATATATATTGCCCCCTAAATATTAGGTTACAAAAATTCCACTTCTATGATCTCCTTCTGTAAATAAGGCATACCCACTTCTTATAAATGATAGGGACAGATTTTTTTAGTTTAGCGTATGGCTATACAATCGTTCCAAAATTTAAATGAATTAACAATTAAAAGTGTCAGATGTAGAACATTGCTGAACGAGGTCGCAGTTCAAATTGGCGCTGGTTGTAATGGGGCCACCAAGATCGGTACTGGTACTACACTTGAAAAGATTGAGTTGGTTCAAACGGTGCGGAAGCCACCGTTGAAGATGGTCTAGTACTGTCTTGTTTTCCCCTTCCTAGATTGTCAAAAGGTACTAGTGAAACTACTTCGTCGCTACCAATGTGTTTGAGTCATTGCGACGAATGCAATGCCCAGCCGCCTTTGTTCTTATATAAAAATGCCCCCCCCCCATTTTATTTTTTCAGGTATTTAAGCTATTCATATTGCAGAGAATAGGGATTAGTTTTGACCTCTCTGATTGACTGATATTGGAGACAAGGGACAAGTTTACTTAAAACTGGCGCTGATGCGAGCACCATCTGCTGAATGGCTTAAATGGAACAGAGCATAGTTCTAAACAATAGCACGCAATGAATTAGAAATAAAATTATTTACCTAATTGGGATTTTCAAATAAGAAAACGCTAACTAGCGGCAAATATTAGAACTACAAACAGTGGTACACATTTGACATTTACATAAAACTACAACTATATGACTAGAAAAACTCTATTATACATACTTGAATTATAAATAAAACGTACTAATAAATGAGAAAATAATACGAAAACTAATTTGACAGCCATTGTTAAATGCGATCAGCGCCATCTGTTGAAAATTGATTAATCCCAATATTATGTTAAAAAACAAGTTTAGTGAATTAGGCGTAGAATTTAATTATCTACAAGTTTTATTTGAAACATTTTTGTCTAAAATTAAGTGGGAAGTTTTACGCAAAAGAAAACTGATTTCCAACGCATATGGCCCGCTTTTTGATTAATATCCTGTTCCTATGTATATTTGTATAAAGAGTGGGTTAATTTAATGAAAATATGTTCCTCTGATTATATATCATAGGGCTTTTTCTAAAGATTTTTGATTACAATAAAGAAAAGCTTGATTGAAACAATGAAAATATGATTACAATAATGAAAATGAATAATTACGTAATAAAATTGATTATAATATTACTGTCACGGTATAACGTAAAAATTAATTTTTTTTTGCTTTTAAATTTTTTCTTTGAGCGTTGTAACTCAAGGATAGATATTTTTACCAGTCAGCCAAAGTATTTAAAAGAATAATGCTTTATTAATATGTTTATTTCATAAATTATTGATATTTTAAAATTCTTAAATATTTTTTTTTTTCGAAAAATGTTATTGGCTGCCTTTGTTCTGGGAACACAATGAACAACCGCTAGGATCGGGCCTGCCCAGGAGATCCTTGAGGATTGAGGGTGCTCCACGAGGAGACAAACTAGCTCTACACCTACACTCCCGCAGGGACAGATAGGATTACTCGACACTAAAATCAGTTGTAGGATCAGTTGGGATGGTTCAGAAATATATTGAAATCCGGATCTGTTTTTCAAAATTCGTTATGGTCATCAGTCTATAATATCAGTGGAAGATATATTGGACCCCAAAATATTTCGACGCACAAAGTAGCAGATAATTAGGACTACATTTGGTATATTATTGTTTTGCAAGTATATATAACAAATTGTATATTTGCAATTACAATTATTATAATCTTTACAACTTCTGAAAGCACCTTAGATCTTTTCGATACCATCTTAACTACTTGATTGCCCATTTACTTCCAGTCACTAATTTTTATAATAGTCCAAACCTAGATCGGAGATAATCTCCTCAATTACTTGTTCCATCTATCTGTAACCTATCGCTGCACCTGCCTAGGAGTCATCTCCCGGTTTCCGCGTTGCAGTCGCTCGAAACTTAATTCTGTTCAGGTAGGTACAACACAAGTACTGAGAGTGCTATGCCTGTGCAGGTATAATAAAGCAGAGAAGGAAAAGACGACGTGCTTTGTGCTCAGCGTGGTCTCTGGCACACGAGGTCGATGGTCTGCAATGACCTGGTCGGGTGCAGTCACTGCAACCGGCCCTGTAAGACAGGGACGGTGCCGGAGAATTCCAAAGATGGCACTGGGTTCTCCACCATACAAATTGGAAAAATGGTCACTTACATTAAAACAAAGTATAAATGTTTTTAGTATTTAAAAATTCGTGTTTTTAATGCTCTCATGGCAACTGTAACGAAGAAATTAGGAGATGAATAACCAGTGGCGTAACTAAGAGTTCGGGGGCCCGCCCGCAAAAAGTTTTTGGGACACGTTTTTAATTGTAGTGTTTATCATGAAGAACTACATACCAATAACTTGTGGAAATTGACTAGGCTCACTTTCATCTGAGTTGACATGTTAAGAAGCAAAATAACCAATATTGGAGGTCTGAAAATCCAACATTAGGCACCTTTACATCCCATCAAAGTCATTGTATGTTGTGGCATTTATTTTGAAAATGTGACTAGCCCGTATCTTTTTTTTTGAAATGAAATTGTTGGCACAGTCCATTGGTGAAAGTTACAGGGAATTGATTCATACATTTTTGGTATCCCAAATGAAAGAACTTGGATGCGACAAAATATGGTATTAGCAATATGGATCAGTATCATACAGTCTAAATAATAGCAATTTTGCGAAAATCATTCTCTTATCGTTATTTAATCCCACGTTTTGGTAATACACATTGACCGCCAGGTATCCTGATTTGACAGCCCCAGACTTCTTTTTATGGGGTTATTTTAAAGGAAAACTCTGGATCAGTTGCAGGAAAATATTAGCCAAGAAATCGAATTTTTAACGGCCGAAATGTGATGGAAAATAAAGAGCTTAATTTGCATAGCGGATAAGAGGCCCCTTAGCCAATATTATTTTAGGAAATTGACATTTAAAAAAATAAAGAACTAAATAAATTTGTAGGTTGCTACAAAAAAAAAAAAGATTAAATATAAAATTTCGCTGTAGTAACAAAATTATAAATCATGTAAATTGGGACCTCTCTAGACCCGGGGGCCCGCCCGCAATGCGTTAGTTACGCCACTGTGAATAACCCATCGAAGTACTGGAACTATTAACAGCAAGACGCATTAAGGGTGCAGTTAAAACTAAAACCCTTATTTATGATAACAACCGTCGTACGCTCTTTGAAGGCGCTGCTAGTCTTTAGATTTTCCAAGGAAACAAATCGTGTATGAAACCTTATTTCCTTTTGGACGGAGCCAAAATTGAACTTGTAATTTGACATTGAAAACATAACTAGCATCCCTCGTAGCGTAAGATTTTATCTCGGACTCGGATTTTATTTTTTTGAGATAGAGAGATGCGGATTTTGGTTTTCCAATATCTGAATTTTATAATCCGAATGCCCGGTTTCATGAAAGCATGTTAAATCTATGATTAACTAATTGCCTTGTTAACTCTAATCACTGATTAAGTACTTGTGCATTTCATGAAATTAATTAATTTGTTAACTTGCATTGATTTAATAATCGACCAGTTAAATGAAGATCTGGGGATTTTTTTGATATTTTACAATGTTTCAAAATGAAAACTTCAAATTGAGAAAATTTATATTTGTTTTGATCAGGAGTTAAAATACCAAAGTATTATAAAATTAAAATAAATACCCAATAATACATATTATAAACATTTTAAATGAGATTTTCTAAAAATTCTTTTTCTACAAATCTATTAAAAATGGGCTTTTTAATGTTCGTTTTTAGCGTTAAAAATGTCATTTTATGACACCAGTGTTAAAAGTGACAGATCATTGTTACTTTTGCCACTAGTGTTAAAAGTGAATGTCAAAAAATTATTAGAAATATAAATTTAAATTCAAAAAGTGGTTTTGAAAAATATTGTTTTGAACTGTTGTATAATTTTCTTTAATTTACTAATAATTTATTAATTATATAAAAAACTGAAACCTTTATGTCAATCACCATATGTTTACCTTTAAATTAATATATAATTTTATAATAAATTATTCTTATATATTAAAAATTGTAGGAAGTTATACAAAAGCATAATTTTATCGCGCCTTAATATAGAACTAGGACAAGTATTTGCAAAATGCTTTTCATGCAGAAGCGAAGCATGGAACTCAGGACCTCGAGCAAGAAGACGAAAAAGTATTTGGCAAGTTTTGAGGCGTGGTTTATAGCGACGAAGAAGAATATTAGGTGACTGAAGAGACAGGGAGTCAAGAAAAATGATTTGCCAGGAAGGATCGGAGAATAAAGAATTTTAAGGGAAATACGAAAGAAAAGGTAATTGAATTGGACATATCTTAAAATGGAATTGTCTTCAGAAAATTATAAATAAAGCGAAAATAAACGGGTGAAGGGGAAGAGGAAAAAGAAATTACGAGGGGCCGAAGAAAGAGACGCAAGATAGATTGGTATGGAAGCAGCATTTTAGTTGAGATCTGTCCAAAACTTCTGCTATTATATGACCTTTTTAAATCCAGTCCACTTTCAAGTAAATAATGCAAAAAAAACAACGAAAGTAATCCAAATAAAAAATAGTGAAGAACCCTATTATTTGATTTCATTCCCAAAATAAATTACCCAGTAAATTTATTTCGTCACTTTTCATTGCAGACTGTTAATCTGGCGGATAATTAGTTCTGCAGGAAAAATAAAACCACAACCGAATGACCAAATAGCTGGCTATTATAGAATTCCGGGATATTCTTAATCCGCCCTAAACTTTTCCTTGTAGAGAAGCTGTACTTTCTTTCGAAGAACCGGGGAAATTTAGCTTGAAAAACCAGATTTACGAGCAGTTGTCTGACTACAAAATTTTCAGCTTACGTGTGTTGTTATTTCTCTTTAATTAAAGCTCACATATTTGGAATGTTTGTAACAAGTTTTTATACTTTGAATTTAATCTGATTTTAATAATTAATTTGAAATAAACAACATTAATATTCGTGTATTGACCTAATTTGGAAAAAATATGTAAATATAATTAATAATAATAATAATAATATTAATAATAATAATAATAATAATAATAATAATAATAGTAATAATAGTAATAATAATAATAACATGATTCTGTCTGTTAGAAATATGTTTTTACAAGTGGGTATATAACTTATTAAAAAGCGTTTGGCAAAAACAATCATTTTTTATTGATGTACACCTTTTTTTTTTAAACAATTAGTCAGGAGCCATGTGTTTTTATGGTTTTAATTTCCAAGTTGATTGCCTGGATAAATGTAACAATTAATTTTGTTATTCTTCTATTTCCCTCTAATAACAATATGCTAGATTTTGTCGGAAATGCGAGTCTCTCTTGAATTACATCTTCCAATTTATCTTGCTCATTCCTATAATATAGACATCTGAAAAGATAGTGGTCTATATATCGTCTTCATCAGTATCAGTGCAACTGCATATTTCCGATTCGATGATTTTGAATTTACATAAGTGACTTGGTAAACAGCGTTGGTTGAATCGTAGTCTGCAGATAGAAAAATTGCTTTTCTATTTAAATTGGATTTATTAAACCAAGGTTTATTAGAAATATTTGGTTGAATTTGGTAATAATATTTTATATTCTTCTTCTCACATAGTTTTCTGATATTTTTTATTAATTGAAATACATTCTTCTAAAGATATAGAACAAAAGTGAATTATACAATTTGATTTCATATAAGAGAAGCTCAAAAGCTATTCTTTGATAGTAAATTTGATATTTTGCACAAATTAGTGCGCGTCAATTTCAAACCCTAAAATCTAATTTCTAAAATCCTAAATAATAACGTCATTTAGGGCATAGAAATTTAGGATTTCGAAATTAGGAACGAGCAATTGGACTTAGTCGACCATCCATTCTTGGATTGCGTGATCTCTGCCTTTTCTCCAAACCGACCAATTGTCATTCCATAAAACTATAAAACTTCGCAAATTCCTTGGTCTGTAAAATATAAATAACTGTTTGTCATTTCTTTTTTCAGTACTTCTGATGATGCCGTAACTGGCGAAATTGTACAATAAAGTAAATATACTTTTTCTTGTGAAACTGAACCGAGAGTTGTGTTTTTTATTATTTAATATGTTTCACCGAGTACCAACAGCCTCTTCCATTAAATTAATACCATAATATATTTTTCACGAAAATCTGTTGAGAGCTTCAAATAAAGTATCACTTCCGGATTATCAATTTTAGCCAAAATTTAATATGTTATTCCTCTGCCTATAAAAGTCTTAAATACTAAATTTGACAAGTTTTGGAGTATATCATAATATATTTTTCACGAAAATCTGTTCAGAGCTACAAGTAAAGTATCACTTCTGGTTTATTAATTTTAGCCAAAATCTAATATGTTGTTCCCCTTGATATAAAAGTCTTAAATACTAAAATTGAAATGTTTTGGATTATATTTTAATATAGTTTTTCATTAAAACCTGTTATGGGTTTCAAGTAAAGAGTCACTTCCGGTTATCCAATTTTACCCAAAATCTAATCAACTCTATATATGAATGTAGAAAGCTTAAATACAGAAAATAGAAATTTTCGGAAGTTTGTTGTACGAGTTATCGTGGCCAAAAAAATTAGTAAAAACGTGTTGTAGGGACCCTAATTCGTGCTTATTTACTGAAAACTCACCATCGAATTTTTGGATCAATAACATTACCTCCCTTACCTACGGTATGAGGGGAGCCAAAAAGGCTACAAACGGTCACAATTTATTATTAGAACAGTGTCAAGACTTTTGTCTTTTTATTTGCAAAAAACCCTTCCTGATCTTCCACGTCACACTTGGGTCCCCCTCTTCATTTAAGTGAAGTGTTACTTCCGGTTGATCGTTTGTAAGCAAAATCTAATTTGTTGTCCCAATAAATAGAAAAGTAAGTATGTAATATGTAATTTTGGATTATATTTTATTATAGTTTTCCTTGAAAATCTGTTAAGAGCCCCAAATTAAGTACCACTTTCGGTTTATCACATGTAGTCAAAATTAAGTATGTTGTTTCAAATAATCGGCCTAATTCTCTAAGCAAAATTGTTAAAATTAACAACCATTTGCAGTTGTTAATTTCAATGTCAGTTGCTAAGTTCAAAATTCCAATTCACTATTACATCAAGTTGCTAAAATTTAACAACTAATCGTTACGTCCAGTTGTTAATCTAGCAACTGCATTTCTCTCGTCGTTAGTATTGAACCATCGTTGGTAAAAAGTTTTCTTGAAAATTTTGGTTAGGAAATAAACTTTTACTGGTAATAGAGGGACGACAGCAAAGGTAAACTATTTATAAACTAATATATACCTATATGCCCAATAATTATATACATTTTTAAACAAGATTGCAAAAAAATTTGCGAAATGTTGGTAATCCATTCCCGATACTGATATCGGGAAAAAATATTTACAGAGATATTCAAACTGCGCAAGTGTCATTTAATTCGTGAATTGGATGGTCTCATGCTTCAAGCATACTGAGTCAGTATGCATGAAGGTCTCATGTTACAAGATGAAGGGTTTACATTTATTCCAAACTTAAATATTTTAATTCTTAATATTGAACAAATTTTCAGATTCTCTCCCGAAAAGATCTAAATTAATTTTTTTGAAATTTATTTTCATTTATCTTACACATTTAAATTTAAACAGCCATTTCAACAATGTCAAATTTCTATTATTTTTACTGCTAAAACTTCTAGACGATGATCATGCGTCATTCCTGATGATAAGCTTCTGAAATTTCGAAATCGATCGCATCGAATTGAATACTAAACTAAAGAACTTCATCAGATTCTCCCAACACTT
Organism: Harpalus rubripes; assembly: GCA_963082715.1. Lineage (NCBI taxonomy): Eukaryota > Metazoa > Arthropoda > Insecta > Coleoptera > Carabidae > Harpalus > Harpalus rubripes. The sequence continues at coordinate 13,327,878 of OY720449.1, read as the reverse complement.
AATTTCTACGCCTAGCTATAGGTCCTATAATGGGATTACAGGACAAAATTTCAATTTTTCAAGTCAATCAACCATTTGACAAATTTCCAACTAGCAGTTATCAGAACTGAAATGCAAAACTAGCTTTGTGATTTAATTAGTCCAAAATTATCATGATATCTACCATTAGAGAATATTGTTCCGCGGAACATCTTGCACCCCAAATTTTATCACTCATTATTAAAATCTCAAACGTCAAACAAATCAAAATCTGTCACTTTAGGTTGTGAATAGAGTAGAAATATGTACAAATATTGAGAATCGACATGCCTTTTAACTCACTTGTTAATAACTTCACTGCTATATTTAACAATGATTGTTCAGAACGACCGTTTTTAACAATGTCGTTAATTATGTATTTACTGAATACCAATTGAATGACAGTTGTTACAAGAGTTGCTAAAAATCGTTGTTAACTCTCAGTTGTTACCTAGCGACTATGTTAACAACTATTTTAGTGAATTAGGCCGTATGTATGAGTATTATATACCAAATTTGAGAAGTTTTGGATCATAGAAAGCTTAAATACGGAAAATAGAAATATTTGGAAGTTTGTTATAAGAGTTATACGGTATGACGGGAGGTAAAAAAGGACTAAGGTTATTTTGCTACAAGTTCCTCAATTATTAATGAAAATACAAATATGAAGTAACGCAGAAAAGTAAATATATATGCACATATATTTATTACTTTATAATATCAATAAAATTGGAATGAATATTAACTATTTACTGGACATTCATATTTCATGACTATTTGTCTTATTGCATACGTTCAGTAACAGGTTCCACAGTAAAGAAAATATTGATTTTACGGTAAAAACCAACATACACATTAATTATCACCAATACTGCGCATATTTCATAACCACATTAATTTTTTTAATATTTATTAAAATGTGGTAAACTGATTCTCATTTCTGCATAATCATCATTCTTGTGAATCCATTATACCGTCTACACCATAAAAAATCTCGGTATCATTGCGTAACGTGATTCCATGAACGTCGGGTTTCTATCTGTTGCGTCAGTTTAAATCTCCGCATAATTCGCTAGTGTAAAGCAGGCTTCACGTATCGGCAGATGTATTAGTTGGAATTAGGGGATGAAATAGTAGGACAAATATGTTATGAAGACCTAAAGGTTGATTTACAAGGAGTATTTAACTGGTTTATTGGGGTGTAGAATCCCTGTCCCAAAATAGAAGCCTTGTAAACCAGATGTTGTCGATTTCAGAGATGTTTCCAAGGTTGGAGATTTTTGTTAAATTTCTATGAGTTGCGATTTAAATATATATTGCTAATAAAAACCTTGAAGTTTTATTTATACTATTGCAAAGAATATGATTATTATGCTAGACGAAAATGTATGATTTAATAATTTTTTGTTTGAAATACCAAAAACGTTAAAATTTACATTAAATATTATGTAACAAATTTTATAAATGTCTCTTTGTCCACGAATTTTTGACAGGAACGACTGTATATAAAAAACGAGTACCTATTACCTACCTATGTAAAGAGTTTATAAAACAAGTCACATACTACATAGTTTTTCTACGAATGCAAATTATGACAGTAGAAATAGTACAGAAATTCACTTTTCAGACTACTTATTTTTACATAATGACAGATGATTTGCATTAAAATATTAAAACGTCTTTCAGAGAACTTGAATTTATTAATAAATTAAAAACGTAAAAGTAAAAGTATTGTTTTTTTTGCACAAACAGAGAAGTGGTTATACAAGGTGTTATGTAAGTAATGTGCCATACTGCTTTTACAATTGCAACAAGCACATTAGAAAATAAATTATTCCCGAATACCATACATTGCATTGCAACCTTGTTTATTAAGTAGTAACGTATGACACGTTACTTACATAACATTCTGTATAGTATTGGACGTATTGATCATGAATCTACACGAAATTTTTAATAAAAATCTGGTGTAGCCAACATAATACCTCCCGCCATTTACAGTCTGAGTCAGAAAAAAGATTAAGCCGATCCTTATTTTTTGAGAAGTGAATTTTACTCTAACGTTGACAGTTTATTTCTTAAAATATAGTCTAATCTAATCCAAGTAACTACTTTTTTGATAATAAAATGAAGATTAAATTTTATATACCGGAATAGAATAGAATTCAATAATCCAAAAAAAAGCTGAACCTTTTTTGCAAATCTTTAATCTAAATACATACTTGTTCATGCTGGAAACTGTATTGATTTCCTTTCCTATTGTTCTATTTACTTTTTTCTTTTTAAAACTTTACTATTATTCAGGAGAAAAAAAGAAGAAAAATTCTCGGAAATGCAGTCAAGATAATATGTTTATTTGATTATGCCGACGTTTCGATCATACTATGATCATCCTCAGGGTTAAATCAAGTCAGGTGAAACTATTATTAACTTGAAATGATTAGTTCTTCTTTGACAGTGACATTTACCTGTCAGTTACATACATTTGAATAACTGCGTAACCAAGGAGTTTTGTTTGTTTAAAGCGTAGGAACCGGGATTTAAATTATCGATAATTTTATAAATTTATCCATAAAATATGTACGAAAAGTATTAATGCAAATCTGTATAAAATTTAATAATTTTTAATTTATATAATAACATTAATCTCGAAAATATATCATTTAAAAGTATTTTTCGAAGAAAAACTATTTTGAGCTTCAAGTAAAGTACCATTTCCTGTTATCCGATTTTTACCAATATCTAATGGGCTCTTTCTATAATAGAAAAAGTTCGAAATACAAGGTTTCAAAATTTTCTGATTGATAGTATTTGAGTTAGAGTGGAGGTTCCACACATACATACACACACACATACACACACACACACATACACGCACACACACACACACACACACACACACACACACACACACACATACATACCTACACACAGACATGATCCCTATACCTCCCTGACCAAGGGTAGCGGGAAGTAAAAATAATCAGTACGTCTAGTACTACCCTTAAAGGTGGTTACACAGGTTTAGAAATACCCTGTAGAAACATAATCAAAACTACATGTATCCCGTATCCCGGTTCGTAAAACCCTATGTATAGAGTACATTTGAGACAATGGGCCTCGATTTTGTAACTTTAAATTCTGCTGCTCTAGACCAGTAGAATTTGAAATCTATCCGAAAAACGAATTGGGGAAATCTCAATTCTGTCAGATTTCAGATACTACTGGTCTGGAGTAGTAGAATTCGTAGTGGAGAAAACCCAGTTCCGACAGAATTTGAAATCAGATAGAATTTAAAGTTATAAAATCGAGCCCTGGGCTGAATTCAGCACTCTTCATTATTGTAGTGATCGTCTCTAGTAATTATGGAAATTTTTTTTAGTTAAAGAAGAGTGCTGAATTCTACCCATTGACGTCACGACAGCTTCGCGAAGTTCATGACGTGTGCATGATGCAGGGTCTCAATTTCAACTTATTGGTACGCCCACTACTAAAAAATTAACTGATACGCCCCTGGACGTACCTATAAGTTGAAATTGATAACCTACGTTAACTACATGTCATGAAGTTCGCGCAGCTGACGTGACGTCAGTGCTTCATTTTTAAAGTAATTTTACTCTACAGTATACACCATTTTATTTAAAAAGTTTTTGATCGGTTGGAATCAAACCCGGATCGTCAGAAAAGCACGCAGCCATGAATTCGCATATTAAATACCTACAACTAATTTGCATTAAATTATTGAAACATCTTTCAAAGACATTGAATTTATTAATAAATTAAAAACTAAAAAGTAAAAGGATTGTTTTTTGCAGTAAATGTTTATAAAAGTAAATACATATACCTATTATTCAAATGTAAAAATTATCTGTATAGGTTAATGCAAGACGATCATTGTGTACATTTAGAAACTTTCAGTGTTAATAATATTGCCACCAAAATTATTTAATGGCACCAAAGTGATCCCTGTGATGCACTCTCCACGCCAGCATGAGTGCCCGTGAGGTGACGCCTGGTAAACGCCCGAACGGTACGAATATGTCATCATTACATATTTGTGACGTGACAAAGCAGTTTTTATAGTTAGACTTTCGTTGTCCTTATACATATATAAAAATATAATGTTTTTTCAACTGACTATATGGTTAGTCCTGCATTAAGCCACAGATATATCAAACAATACTAGGACTATTCTGTAAGCATCGAATCGTTAAAACGTTATATCGTTATAAAAATAACGAAAATCGTTTAATAAGCTTATTCTGTAAACATTGGTTATAACATTAGGCATTGTTATCAATTGTCATTTCGTTAATTATAACGATAATCGTTAAACTGGTATTCTGTAAACAATAATTTAATTCTACACAACGAAAAAAAAAAAGATAACGATATCGTTATTTTTTAACGATTGAAAAAATCATTCGTTACATAAACTTTTTAGCAATAATTCAGCATTTTTATTCGTGCCAAAAAAATTGCTATTATGTTGAATAGTGATCTCAAAAATCCGTCAAGGTAATATTAAAATAATTTAATAAGTATATATTCCTAGCGTCTAACGCAAGCTTCACAATTTGTCTACAGATGGTAGTAGTAGCTCTAGCATAGCCCGCAACAAGAAGAAGAGTCTGACAACTGACAGATTCACACCTGACTCCCGCTAAAAGTTATATAGGGCGCGAGCAGACACGTGACTCGAGGGACCTTGACGTGCTTAGAATCAGGGCCTCTATTCTCGAATCTAAACGTATACGTTTGCGGCGTTCGAAACGTATGAAATGAGATATTGGTATTCTCCAGCGTCCGTTTCATGAACGTATATGTTTCTAAACGTACAACTTTCATACGTTTGACAACCATTCGTTCAATGAATTTTCCATACGTTTACATCTAAGTGCAATAGTATTATACATAAAAACACTATACTATGGGGAATAATTCTATTATAAAATTATTTAGTGATGAATTCTGTTATATTTTAAGGCAAGTATATTTTGAAAAATACAAATTATAAATTCTTAATACAATATAATATGTATAATACAATATATGTATAGTAGAAATTATGATAAAAGTATTCAACCCGACTGTAATTTATAATTCCTAAGGAAAAAATTAATATTTAACTTTCGTTTGCATTAGAGCTCTTTATAAGTAAAATTAAAAGAAAAAATATCCTGAACGGATATTTTTCTGGCATTATTTATTGAAATAATAACTGTGAACTTGTTTATTACAATAAATGATATTTTGATTACGGTTAAGAATATTGATTACAAGAATGAATCCAATAAAGCAAATTGTATATTTAAGATTAATTTTTTGTAGTTCATAGAAAAAAATAAAATTCATGAAATGATCCTTTTCCGAGGCTCCTTCGGAGGCTGTGGCCACAAAGAAAAATATATATTGTAAAAAGTACATAGTATCGTAAATATTTTTCTTATGTTATATTTTTTTGCATGAAGGCGTCTTTTACCCATAAAGCTTAACGTACCAAATCTAAAATCAAACAGTATATATATTTCATATGTTTATATATAGATCTTCCTCCAGTTTTTCCAGTCTTTTTTGATACAGGGATAACATTTAACATAATTATTAAATCTTCTCAAAATTCGATTGCTTTTTTGTGTGTAAAAGTCGAATCAAATTTTCCACGTTCTAATAATTATTATTTTTTGCTCTTCAGAGAAAAGAAATACTTTATTTCGACATTTTTTTCATGTTCAAATAAGATTGTAGGTTTAGTGTATATCAATGTCAAGATGTCAAATTTTGACATTTAATCAAATGCATGGAACGTGGTGCTGTTGTCTGATTGGTCCATTCACAAATGAAAAAGTCTAATGGAACCGTCCTTTAGAAAGCCAAACGTATTCGAATGCAAATCAAACGAGGTAAACGTATACCATTGGAGAATAGAATTTTTGAAACGTATACGTTTAGACGCCATACGTTAGTGAACGCATACGAATGCGAACGAATGATTTGGAAAATTGAGGCCCAGCTGATTTGTGTGCACATGTCATTTTGACAAGAACAATGTCATGTTGACAAGACCAATGTTTTGACTTATTTTGATTTTTAACTGCTAAAATGTTATTATTTTTAATTACATGTGTTTTACTGCCTAAAAATTGTAAAATATTAACATTTTAACAATTAAAAATCAAAATAAGTCAAAACATTGGACTTGTTAAATTGATAATGTTCTAGTCAAAATAACATGCACACACAAATCAGCTGATCCCAAGCAAGTCAAGGTCGCTCGAGTCACGTGTCTGCTCGCGCCCTATAACCTAGAAGTTTTGTGAGTGATATTGAATTACTTTATATATTTCATTTAAAATTATAATTTAATTTTAGGAAATAAAGTTCTTAACTTGCTCTCAAGGTTATTATTTTTTAAAATATGTTATAGTATATGGATACGAACATAACGAATTTCAAAATAGCGATATCGCTATGATAACGAATCGTTAAGCGAATATTTTACAGAATAGGCCTGTAAAACATATAAAGATAATTACATTCCTGTACTGTACATATGTTTTCTGTTCTTAGAAAACAATTTTCTTAAGAGAGTGTTGAACACAAGGACAATTCGCGCATTTATTTTTGCAGATGAAGTAAAAATACAGTATTTATTACATGTAATAAAGTTTTACAGTAAGTAATTACTGAGTTACATGTAAAATAACATAAAATATAGAAAGATCAAATGAATGTCAGTTAATTTTTAAACCTTTTTGTAACACGTCGTGAACAATGGAGCCCATCGATATTTTAAATATTAATTGTATCAATAAGTATTTTTTCCGTTATTCATCAATTTGTCACGAAATTTGAAGGCTGTCGTATGTAATGCCGGTATCCCACTGTAATTTTTTTGATTAAAATGGACGTAAATATTTTTATAAAAACCGTTTTGACAGAATTTTTATGAAAACTGTATTTACATGACGTCACGTAAAAATTTTGATGTGACGTCACATAAATACAGGAATCTGTATTCCTTTTGTTGAAAGCTGCGTTATGATTGGGTGTTGATGCGGGCGTGCGCAATGCGGTTGCTTTTGTTTATACCCTGACATTATTTGAATAGCGGTGAGCGTTTGTTTATATTGAAATTGGAATTAATATGAAGCAAAATAATCAAAATGTGTAGTGTGGTTGCCTGAACAGACAGCGTTCTAACTGATTTATGTAGAAATGAAAAAGTTTTATAGCACACAAAATCGCCTGAATATTATAATAAATACGCCAGGCAAAGTGCGATTTTCAACTGCTAAATGTTATTATCTTATAATAATCAGGCAATACAACATCAAAAAATAAGTATTAAAGTTAATTAATATTTACATGCGTTATTCTTTGCATTTCTTTTTTCTCCTTTTAAATTTCCGAATCCTATTAGAATAGAATACTCATTAATCGTAACCAACAAATTTTTTCAACCAATAATTTTACTAGATCTATCTTGATCTATAATTTATAGAAAGTGTATTTTGAATTACCTATAAAAAATTTGCAAAAATAAAATATGAAGTAAATGAGAAGCCCATACAAATCCGCCTCGTTCAAGTATTTTAAGATGGACTTTATTCACATATATACTCGCGTCGTAATTTATTTTATCTTGTATTCGTAATTCGTTGTGTGCGATAACTAAAACACTGCGATTTTTATTTCTTTTCTCCAGCCATAGACTAGTCCACAAGCGATGTTCTGATTTTTTTATTTTTTGTATAACTGTGTAACCCATTACTCCAACAATTATTGCAGCTAACAATTTTTATTTGAATTGACGTTATTCATAATGAAATTACAAAACGCAACTACCTCTGCAGAACAACCGCAACAAAATGAAGTTTAGTAGTATCTTTGGCGCCATTCTCTTTCATGAGTTATGCAACACTCCATAAAAACGCGTAAATTTTTTTATAGTGGGATGCAGTACTTTTCATGGAACGTTTTTATAAAAAAAATTATAAAATTTTTTATAAATTTTTTTACAGTGGGATACCGGCTTAATGTATAGTTGTAGAATAGTCGAGTTGTCTGTCAGTCTCATGTAAACGCTTTGATGTTCTGTAAGTTTAGAATTCGTCGCGTCCGTCAATGAACCAATTTAAATCAATTGTACCAAACGTCGAGTGAAACACGTGACGTAATTATCGTATTTTGCGTCCAGTGGTCCAAACATTTACTATACGCCGTATAAGAATTGAAACATGCATATGGCAAACACGTGTGGTTTGTCACAAACACATGTGGACTTAAGCTTCGGATGTATCTAACAAATTCAATCAAATTCCAATTTAAACTTCAAATGTGACCGTGAAAACCACCCCACGGAGGAATTATTTAATCAGATTGGAATTAATTTGATTTATTACCAAAATAGCAATTCTAACTTTCTAACCATGGAAGAAATATAACACTGCGCATGGTTTTCAACTGAGTGTTACACAAAAAGTATTTGGTTTTAAAGAAAATGCGTGACTATGGAAATTGTGTTTTTAATAAAAAACAATTGAAATAATGCTTAGTAGTTTGCATTAGCCAATAAATAAAACTGTTTATTGGCTATTTCCATAGTGTACTAGATTTAATTTAAATATAGACAAAAATGGTGAAGAACTCCGAAATTATTAGTTTTAGGCATAGGATACCCTTAATAACATATAAAGATGACACAAAAAGAAACACAACTAAATAATAAAATATAGGATGTTCCATTTGAAAATGACGAGTTATAGTCATTTGAAATTGAGTAAATTTGATTCGCTTTATTGAACAACCTGTATAATTATATTCTTAAAAAATTATATGAGAACATAGAGTATAGTTGTAGAGAAAAAAAAATTGATAATTTTTACTATTAAAATAGTTTCAGTATGCCTTTATAAAGCAATGCGTGTATTAGGTCTTTTTTAGAGAAAAAACGGAACTTGGCAACGCCAAGTAAAACAAAAACAAAATTTATATGCGCGTATAGGTGAATAAAATATAATTCAAAATATATGAAAATATATAGGCTGTTCCTTTTAAAAAAAGAGAAACAATTCTCGCCTAGCCATAATGCAACACCCTGTATATGTGAAAATAATTTTAGGTTATGTTTCTTGAGTAGACGAATAAATTCTGTTAATAAATTTATGCTGTATTTCTAACGACAAAGGAGATATCGAAGATGGTCATTTATTAGAAGAAAAAAATGTATACCCAAATGGCTGTTTAAGTTAAAATTATAACAAAAAATGCCCAAATCTAGCTTCAATGTAAAAGAGTACATATTACGACTTGTTGATTTTTTCAAAATATGTTTAATTATCTTCAGTAGCCTTATTATACTAACAGTTCAATAAAGCGCGATAATTTTTTTAAGAATATATTTTTATATGAAAATGAAGGTTTTTGAACTTTTTTAGATTTATAATAAAACAAAGTTTATATAAACAAAGTTATTTCAGTCCAAAATATTTCATTTTTTATTCGGGTGGGCCTTATTTGCCTCCATCACTTTACATAGTTTATTTTTAGAAAAATAATAGGAATAGATTTTCTGATAAAAATGATAAAAAAATGCATTATAATCATTGTTCCTCACGTATGTAAAATAGTATCACAAAAACCACAATATAAAATAGTTTTTAAATTATACATTTGTAAAAACTCATTAAATGATAACAACTAGTTAATTCCATAATTAGTAAAGAAAAACATAAATGCAATATTGTTTTATCGAGAAACGGGTAAATTAATCAACATAATTAAATAAAAATATTATAATTTAACTCACCCTCGGAAGATGAGGGAATTACAAAATCTTGATGTTGGTAAGGCTTCTGTAGAGAACGTGAAATTAAAAAAAAAATAATTAGTTCAATATTTAACATGAATGAATTTATTGTCATACTGATATTCGGCCTAATTCACTAAGATAGTTGTTAACATAGTCTTTAGGTAATAACTGAGAATTAACAACGATTTTTAGCAACTCTTGTAACAACTGTCATTCAATTGATATTCAGTACATACATATTAACGACATTGTTAAAAACGGTCGTTCTGAAAATCGTTGTTAAATATAGAAGTGAAGTTATTAACAAGTGAGTTAAAAGGCATGTCGATTCTCAATATTTATACATATTTCTACTCTATTGACAACGTAAAGTGACAGATTTTGATTAGTTTGACGTTCGAGTTTTTAATTAATGATTGATAAGAAAATTCAGGGTGCAAGATGTTCCGCAGAACAATATTCTCTAATGGTAGATTTCATGATGATTTTGGGCTTACATGACAAAACTAGATTTGCATTTCATTTCTGATAACTGCTAGTTGGAACTTTTGCAAATCGTTGATTGACTTCACGGAAAATTGAAATTTTGCTCTTTAATCTCTTTATAAGACCCATAGCCAGACGTAGAATGTAAGTGTTAGGAGAATCTGATGAAGTTCTCCAGTTTAGTTTACATGTTTATATAAATCCTATGGTTGAATGCGATCAATTTCGAAATTTCAAGAATCTCATCGTCAGGCATGGCTTGACCAGCGTCTAGAAGTTTTAGCAGTAAAAATAGTTTTGAATAAATGTAAACCTTTCATCTTGTAACATGAGACCTTACCTTACTGACTCAGTATGCTTGAAGCATGAGCCTATCCAATTCACGAATTAAATTAAAGAATGGATAACTAATATCTCGCAAATTTCTTTGCATAAATCTTGTCTAAAAATGTATATAATTATAGGTCATAGGTATATATTAGTTTATAAATAGTTTACCTTTGCTGTCGTCCCTCCATTTCCAATAAAAGTGTATTTCCTAACATAAAATTTTCAAGAAAAACCATTTAACAACTATTGTTCAATACTAACAACGGGAGAAATGCAGTTGCTAGATTAACAACTCGACCTAACGACTAGTTTTAAATTTTAGCAACTTGATGTGATAGAGAATTGAGATTTTGAACTTAGCAACTGACATTCAATTTAACAACTGAAAATAGTTGTTAATTTTAACAACTTTTTTTTAGAGAATGGACCTTTTCAATTTAAAGAGATAGAAGATATGCGCAATGGGGATCTGCGCATAGTAAGAACAACTGAGATCTATGGCGTTTGTTTCTAAAAAAATTAGACGTAAAATGTGAGAATATCTCAGATAACTTTAAAATAGAAAGAGATAGCTGTTAAATTGAAAAGGTCCATTAGGCCGATAGTTTGTAAAAAAATTTTATACATTTTAAAATGACAGAGGAAACAATAAATATCATTTTGAAAGTCTATTGCTCCTAATGTCATCTCTTGAAGTAGCGCTACGTCCGAAGTATTGTATACGTAATAATAAACCATTCATTTTATTGAATTACTGTCAAAAACCATAAATAAACACATAAAGAGTCAACGTTCGGTAGCCATTTTACATGACCGATAATGTTAAATTTATTTGATGGATTTCGATTTCAAAATAGGAATGAAGCTAAAATAAGAAGCTGATAGCTGATCCATAATTTTACGAGTGCAACCATATGTTCCGATGCACTTGAAGACTATATATGTTGCAATTACGGCTTCAGGTTCCATATATAGATAGATAAATGCCATTTGAATAATCAGTGAAATCGTTAATGATGTATTGACAGCTGTCGTGGTCTCAGAAACATTAATTATCAATTAGACCATAAATTCTTACAGTTTACTTATAACCTTTTTAGTGGGACATTTCTCCAGTCACATTTTATTTGTTTATATTTTTTAAATTGTTAATGTAATCAGAACGATAAATCTATTCAAGTGTTAAGAAATAGAAAGGTGTAATGAATAAAAAGAAATGTGCTATACTATTAAATTTGTCAATTTAAGAGAAATTTAAAATTGTTTTTATTTATCAATTAAATAATTTTCCTCAACTTTCTTTTAAAATAGGAACTGTGTTCGTATTCCCCGTTTAAATTTGATACTTCCAAGTTGCAGTTTATTATCTCTTTTACTGATTGTCAAGTTACATAACCTAAATAAGATATGGGTATATTTTTAGCTTAATTAATCTTTATCTTGTGGAATATGATCCTGTCATGTCTGTTATTTCAGGACGTGTGATATTACATCAGCTGACGAATGTCCTGCTCATCACCAGGAGAGTATGACCTTCAACTTTTATTTTCCAGGGCAGTAATTAATTGTTTTTAAGATTCAATTATCTTGTCAAAAAATATTTTTCTATTTTAGTTGTTTAATATGTTTATCTACGACAGTGCACTAATACATACTTACAATAACTTAAATGTCCTTATGAGTTTCATAATGGCACTGAGTGTCATTATGAATTATTTATATTGTAAGACAAATAACAATAGAAATTTGATCAAAATTTATATATATATATATATATATATATATATATATATATATATATATATATATATATATATATATATATATTTACCCTCCATCACTTTTAGGTAAGGAAGGTATTGTCTTTGGTCAAAAAAATCGATGATGAGTTTTTAATGAAAAAGCAAGTTTTAGGTTCCCTAGAATGCGATTGTACTATTTTTACGATAATGTCTGTGTCTGTCTGTCTGTTTGTCTGTCTGTCTGTCTGTCTGTTTGTATGTATGTATGTATGTATGAATGTATGTATGTGTGTATGTATGTATGTATGTATGTATGTATGTATGTATGTATGTATGTATGTATGTATGTATGTATGTATGTATGTATGTATGTATGTATGTATGTATGTATGTATGTATGTATGTATGTATGTATGTATGTATGTATGTATGTATGTATGTATGTATGTATGTATGTATGTATGTATGTATGTATGTATGTATGTATGTATGTATGTATGTATGTATGGATGTACGTATGTATGTGTGTGTGACGATTTTTTCGGATCGCAAAACTTCAATACCACCTTTCCAAAAATTATAATTTTTGCGTATTCCTTTTCTTTATATCTATATGAAGAGGTGATTAGATTTTCGTTACAATTAGTCGACCGGAAGTACCTTAATTTGAAGATTTTAACTATTTTTCTTGAAAAAACGGTGTTAAGTATCATTTCAATTCACATTTATTGTTATTATAACTATTAAAGAATATTTTATTCTCTACAAGATTTGATTACATTTTATACTTCATATTCAATGGATATAGAGTAATAAATTTATAAAGAAATTAAATTTCATAAAGCAGCAAGCTGTGCTATAACCATGGAAACATTTACTATATTAAGAAAATTCTGATTGACAAATGTCACTGTCAAGTGCATTTGACAGTATGTTTGTGTTATAATTTTACTGGAAATATATAATCTCTTACAAAATCCTTCTGTATGGAATTTGTACAAAATACATAGAAATGAAGGTAATGTACTGGAAATCTTTGGAATCTTCTACAAAATCTCTGTGTGGAATTTTTAGAATATACACAGATCTGACCACGATCTGACGGGAGGTAATGTGCTGGCCATATCAGATATTTTTTATTATAAAATAGTTTCTGATGGAACATTCTCTGACACCAGACTCATTTTATCTTGAGAACTGAGGTAAAATAGTAAAATTTACCCGTTTTAAAGAATTTGACAAAACTACATTGTTTTTTTTTTCTTCAAACAAACATAGTAACTAAAAAGATTGTATTATCAGAGCTGGGCAAAGTACCAAATAAAAATGTACTTTTAAAATAAAGTACTAGTATTTTGAACATTTTTTGGAAAAGTGCAGAGTACTTTCTAAGTACTTTGTAAAGTACTTCTATACGTATCTAATATAAAATTATGTAACAAATCGCTTCTAGATTGTTTTTTAAGAAATAGAATAGAATATGTAGATTAGCTTTGTTAAAATATGTCACCACTCTTTTATTAACAAATATTTAAAGGAATATCGTTTATGTATTTGTTTCCACCTTAAAATATTTAAGTATTTAATTGTAAAACGTTCTTCTAAATATCAAGAAATAATAGAATAGCTATTTGTTTGTGAGGCATGTAAGAAAAAGTATTTTTTCTTCTTACTGCACACAAGATTTTTTCTATTCTTTCTAAGAGGTATTTTTCAAATAATTTTTTTTTAAATTTAACCTTTAACAGTCAATAAATAAAGTATCCTTGGTAATTTATATTTCCGCACTTGTGTGGAAATTTACAACATTAATCAACTCAAATGAATATGAAAATCAAAGACATTTCTAGACTATCTGCATTCTGTTTTGAATTTCGTAATAGAATGACGAACCTGCAAAGTTCTATGGTACACAGATTTAATCTTTTATGAACGATTAATTGGTGCACAAGCATGTTCGTTGTACTCGTAGACATAAAATAATAATTTGAAATATTAATTTGAAGTACTCTAAGTACATATTCAAAAATACTCTGAGTATTTATAAGTACTCAGAGTACTTTTCATGTACTGTAAGTACTTTTTAGAGTATTGAGTACGAGTATTTAGATGAAATATCGCAAGTACAAGTAAAAGTAACAAATTTTAAAATGTACTCGAGTACATAACTTGGACTTTAAACAGTACTTTCGGGTAAATGTACTCGAGTACGCCCAGCTATGTGTATCATTACTTTGTATTTATTAATTCATTTAAGAGTGTATTAATTTAACATCGAAATTTAATATATGAAGGCAGTTTTACAAAAATGTGTTGAAAAAAATTTGGATCCCGTTGTTATAAAATATTTATTCATTGTTTTTGAAATAAACGTGACAAATTGTCACTATTGTTTCTGGTATTGATAACAGGCCAACCAACTGAGATAAGAAGCACATCTTTAGCTGATGCATACATCTTTATCAATTCTATTGTCCTGAATACTTAATTTTTATTCGTCAGATATAACACGCAAGTAAAAGTTGATTAAAGCAATTTTATTTGCATTTTTATTACGTTTGCATTTCTTTCTTGTAGATTGCATAATGTCAGAATATTTACACATACTCTGCATAATATGTTTCTTTATGTAAGCAAAAATTTTGAGAAAGCAAGGTTTTCTAACATGACCTTAAATTAATATTAATATTTTTTCTAGAATAATATAAAATTTCACACATTCAATATAACACACATGACAATGTTAAATTACTAATTATATAATTTAAAATGAAAATCTCAATGTCAAAATCGATTTCAATCAATTTACACGTTTTCCATGTCGTAATATCGAATAAAAGTATCAACAGACCTTTCAGATTTATTAATGAGACAAACATGAACCCTGTTTGAGACTAACGCGTTGAAAAAAGACAAAGATAGTCATGTTACATGTGTGGAAAAGAGATGGAAACACTTTGTAGGGGAACATGTAGGGGACATAACGTACTCCACGCATATGGTAGAGTAGAAATAAATTTTGAGTAAATGTTTTCATAAATCAAAACTTTTTTCTGAAAATTTTAGCGGGTAATGTATTTATAATGCTTTAAATTTTATTTGTAACAGTAATAAATTATGCTACTTGTTCTTGGTCTCTTCATGTCATTTTCTTATTTCCGAGAGAGATCTCTACTCTACTTCCGCTTAATTTCTTATTTTACTGTTGGGAATGAGCGTCTCTTTCATAAGGGATATCCGTTTATGAGTATAATTTTACCAATTAACTGTTTCAACAGCCTTGAAGAGTATTTTTGAAAAAGATGTGTGATAAATTTCAAGCATAACTAATTGCCAGAAATCAAGGTAAACTATTGTCTAATGTGTAAATAAATAGTTTATAACGATACTTTCAATGAAAATTGGACTGTTATGCACTTTCGAATTTTTTAAAATTTTCCACGAGTTTGTGGTCAGCACAATACCATTTCCATTTTATTTTATATAAGTATGATACATGGTGGTGGTCGATGTAAAATAGTAATATAGTAATATACAAGGGGGGGGGGGTCGGTTAGCAACTTCATTTTTACCTCCCGCTACCCTTGATAAGGGAGGTATAGGGATCGTGCTAAAAATCACATATCGAGATTTTTGTAAATGAGCACATTTCAAGGTCCCTAGAATCCAATTTTAACATTTTCACGATGATGTCTGTGTGTATATGTGTGTGTGTATGTATGTGTGGAACCTCCACTATAACTCAAATACTATCACTTAGAAAAATTAGAAACCTTGATTCGAACTTTTTCTATTATAGAAAGAACCCATTAGATTTTGGTATAAATCTGATAACTGGAAATAGCACATTACTTGAAGCTCAAAATAGTTTTTCTTCGAAAAATACCTTTAAATGTTATTTTTGCCAGATTAATATTATTGTAAAAATTAAAGATTATTAAATTTTCTACAGAGTTGCATTAATACTTTTTGTACATATTTTATGGATAAATTTATATAGTTTAAATCCCGGAGACTACGCTTTAAACAAACAAAACTGTTTGGTTACGCAGTTATTCAAATGTATGAAACTGACATAAATAATGTCACTGTCAAAGAACTAATCATTTCAAATTAATAATAGTAAAGTTTAAAAAAAAGTAAATAGAACAATAGGAAAGGAAATCAATACAGTGTCCAGCATAAGTAAATATGTAGGTATGTATTTAGATTAATAAAAATTAAAGATTCGCAAAAAGTTTAAGCTAATCCTCATTTCTGGATTAGTGATTTCTATTCTATGCCAGTATTTAAAATTTAATCTTCATTTTATTATCAAAAAAGGTAGTTACTTGGATTAGATCAGACTATATTTTAAGAAAAAAACTGCCAAAATTATAGTAAAATTCGCTAGTCCAAAAATAAGGATCAGCTTAATCTTTTTTGTGATGTGGGCTGTAAATGGCGGGAGGTGTTGTGTTGGCCACACCAGATTCATTTGAAGGCGAATAAAATAAAAAGTATTGCTGATAGATAAAATTTATTGTTCGATAAGAAAGAACAATTTAAAGTTTTAAATCATGCAGTTTTGAACAAAACATCTTGAAGGTAGTGGTCACCGCTGTTACATCCAACGAGTATTTTGTCAATTCGTATTCTGCACAGTTATTTTGTATAGTAACATCTTATGTAATTACATTGTTACCCATTGTTGCACCGTATCAACTGACATGATTGCCTACGTTTGAACCGGTACCACTTCAAGATGCTGTAAGTGTAAATACGAAATACGAAACTGGGTTATGGGTTTAGGGTTCAACAATTTATGTTTAAACTCACTTACTATTTTACGTTCATTGTTGTAGTTTTTGACTTGAATTTATTAAATTTTATTTTTATCTTTTATTTGTCAAATCTCAGTCGTTTGCAGGCAACATATTTCACGGTAGGTATAGTAAATTTTTTATCTTGTTTTGTACCGTCCTTTTCGTAATTTTCCGGACAAAATTACGTGGCGCCCTTATCCCTTTTCAAACCAATTTTGTGGTTCCAACCCAGCCCGTCTCCACTGTCTAAAAGCTGGCGGCCTCCCAACAGAACATCCATGTGGAGTATTCGTGACTAAGAAAACCATTTAGAGAAAAGTTATGTCACTCCGTTCTCTATTCAATGATGCAACCGATTTCTGAATCTTCTTTTCACACGTTCCAATATTCGAGCTTAATACTGCCGAATAAGATTCTTTAGCTGAAACAGGGTTGCGTAGAGCGGTGTTTGTAAACTTCTGTCTTGCGATATCCCCATAAAAATTCACATGGCGTTAGAGTTGTGAGGGCAATGTTCCCTGTGACGGCGCGCTCGCCCGATCTTACGCCATTTTTTTTTTATATGAATATCTCAATGCAGAGGTTACAAACACCGCCATATAACCCTGCTTCAGCTGAAGAATCTTATTTATTAGGCAGGTGCAGGAAATAGCCCGAATATTGGCATGTGTAGAGAGGGGCTTCAGAAATCGGTTGCATCAGCGCATAGAGAACGGTGGCCACCACTTTCAAGATGTTTTGTTTAAAACTACATGATTTAAAACTTGAAATTATATTCTTTCATTATTCATAAATAAATTTTGTATATCAGCAATACTTTTTATTTTATTCGCCTTCAAAAAACAGAAGTTTCTAGGCCCCACCCTGTACTTTCGTAATTTCTTGCTTTCCTAATTATTTTAGGTAAAAAAGCATAAAATTTTGCATCTGAATCAATTAGTTTTGCATGCTTTGTACATGGGCGTAACTAGAGAATTTTTCTAGTGGGGGGGGGCAGGCCCTTTGAGTTTGAAATGCAAAGTAAATAGGAAATCCCATTTTGTCGTATGTACGCATTTAAAAAATATGTCTTGAAAATCACTTTGCTTAGAGTATTCCAAAAAATGGTTGAATATTCCATTAAATTCTAGAATATTCCGGAAAATTCTAGAATATTCTGCAAATTTTCGGCAATTATAAATAAGTATATAAAAGGTGGCTCACCTCAATTTAGTTTTAAATAGCGACACAAACAGATAGAACTTTCTGGAACTTTCAAAAACATTCTAGAAAATTAAAGAACTTTATGGAAATGGAAATTCTAAAACGTTCTCGAACTTTATGGAACATTCCAGAAGTCTGTCGAATTTCTGAACTTCCTGGAACATTTCACATGGAAAAATTACTAAATTATTTACTACTCACTTAAATTCCTGTCGATTAATTAATTTACACCACACCTTTCACAAAATTATATCAATAATTACACTAATATGTATTTTTTCGTAGGGGAGGCATGGCCATTCTGGGGTGGGCCGGGCCCCCCTGGTCCCACCCTAGTTATTTTTCTATTGACCGTTTATTAATAAGTTATATTAATGTTTAGAAAATCATTCAATCACCACTATTACTGCATGATTTTTATATTAATAAACGATATTAGTGGGTAACCATAGATACAACATATAATTAATTGCTGAACAATTGTGAAAATTAATGAGTCAGACGTTACCATCCAAAAATTTTTGTTATGGAATAAAATTTGATTTTCCAAATCAGTAAGATATAGTCATATATAAGCTGTATTCTTTTTGACCAAATTGTATCTCAGCTCAGTACATAACTGAGTTGAGTTGAAGTGAGTTGTGATTTTGCAAAAAGAACAAGTTTTATTCCATTTTATCATTTGCTTCTTTACCGATAGCATTTTTTGTAACAGCTGTCTAATTTATTGACATTTTTCTCATATATATGATACCGTTTATAAACGAAAAATGGATAATGTTGAAAATATATTACTTGTAAGTATATCTGTATATGTGAATATAAATTTTGTTGAATTCTATAACCTTAAAATGTAAACTGAGTGTTTCAAATCATTTTGAGTTTTGTAAACTGGTAGTGTAGCATCGGAAAGGGGGGAAGTGAGTTTACTAAGAACAACTCAAATCAGTTGTGTCAGAAAGAACAACGATTTCTTGAGTTTATCTGAAGTGATCTGAGATCAGCTGAGATTTTGTCCAAAAAGAATACAGCTATTATATCATAAGTGGTAAATTTTTGCCGGAAAAATTTTCAGATTGTTACGAGAGCCGGTTGCCTAGCAATTTATTGAGTGGCATTGACAAAAAAATTACGAGTTGTCAAACGAGTGATTTTTGATCAATGTCACGAGATGAATTGGCAACGGGCTCGAGTAAGCAATCGGAAAATTTTTCCAGGATAAAATTTAACCACGAATGGTATTCGGATGACTATTTCCAAAATAAAAAAATCAGGTAATCATTTAAATTTTTTTTCTTGACACAAATCTTATAATTTTTATTGTGTTTACAGGTATTATGTTTCAGTTTGCTTTTTCAACGTTTTAAATAGATTCCTCTCCGAATCGACTCGTTTTTAATAAAAACTGATAACACTGAAAATATACAGACTTTGACAGGTATGTAAACAATATGTTTCTAAAACGTCAAAAAATTTCGCTTATCAAAACTCACTTGTAAAAATACGACATCTTATTGGCTTAAAGGGTACGATAAAATTTTTGTGACGATGTTTTGTCGAAATGAAACTTGGTAACTAGGCAGAATCCTGAATTTGGATTGGCTTATATATTTATGAGTGAAATAGTCATCGGAAAAATATTGTATGGTAACTAACACGTGTGTTAATTGGCAATTAATGATCTCAACAATTAACGCGCTTGCTACGACCCCGCGTTAAAATGTTTCAATCATTAATCGGCCGCATTAACACACTTGGTAGTTGAATAACTGTTTTGCAAATATTTGGAAACATTAAAACTGCAGCTGATGATAAAGCGTTGACATTTTTCAAGGTTAAAATTATAAGAAAAACGTGTGACACCAAAGCACTTTTTAAGTGAGCAATTTGTACGTTGGTAGCATGTAATCGTGTCATTATTTTTATTTACAAATAAACTGCTCATAAAATATTCATTTCTAAATAAAACTATTGACCTTAAAACCACAAATTGATAAAAATAATTGGAAAAAATCACTGAGTTCATTGGTTTGGATCATAAAACAATTGCAATTGACAAGTAACCTAATTTTAAGAACAACTTTCTAATTTTTTCTCCGAAGATTGCAAAAGTTCGACCGATCGAAAGATACCAGATACTGTCGATGGAAATTAATCTTTGCCATAGCTTTCTCACAAGAAGATTTATTTTTCTGTAAGTGAATTGTCTTGTTTGTTATTTATATCTAGTAACAAGCGACAATTACCAATTGTCAATGTGTAGTTGCATACAATTAACAACTTTTTAAGATATAAATTGAGAAACACAAAGAAATCTTCTTTTTTGTAGATTTATCAGAAATTTGCTGTAAACATTTCATTTACAGTATTACGAATAGTTTACTTAAGTAATGATGTATGACAGGTAAAAACAAATAAGGTCTATAAATAAATAAATGCAACATTAATTAGATGTGATCTAAAATGGGATATGTGATCAAATTTTTTTTATTAATGTAATTTTACCTGTATCTTTACCTTTCGTCATACCTTTAAGCACGTTTTAGAGGCCTTAGAATACGATTTTACTATTTTTGCGATGATGTCTGTATGTATGTGTGTGTGACGATTTTTTCTCCGTTGATAACTACAGTGTGTTAAAAAAAATTCCTAACTCGGAGTAGGCTATGAACAGAGAAACGTGTGTCTGATCATTATTCAATTCAAAAGTCAAGTTGTCAAAATTGATCTTGAAATGTAATTTTAAGGAGAAAAGACAAAAAAGGATATAGTATATTGACATTCGCCGTTTTCTAATTTGTTTCCATTTATAAAATAAGATACAGGAAGAAAAGCTTTTATTTCTTTAGATACTATTTTTGACAATACCAAAAATCTTTTGTCAAATTGACATTTAATTAAATATTTTTAAATTGACATACGTTTCTTTGTTCATAGCCTACTCAGAGTTAGGAATTTTTTTGAACACACTACAACACTACAATTCTAAAAAGTATAATTCTTTCGTATTCCTCTTCGTTACATTCATATGAAGAGCTGATTAGATTTTGGTTATAATTGGTCGATTGGTATTACCCTCATTTGAAATTTTAATAGTTTTTCTTGAAAAAACGCTTTTAAATATAATTTTTTCACATTTAATGTTATAAATATTAAAGAATATTTTATTCTCCATACGATTTGATTACATTTTGTACTTCACATTCAATGGATATTGAATTAAAAAATTATAAAGAAATCAAATTTCATAAAGCAGCCAGCTATGCAATAACACTGGATACAGCTAATATAATTTAAAAAATTCTGATAGGCAGATGTCAATGTCAAGTGCGATTGACATAGTGTGTTTGTGTTATAATTTTACTGCAAATATAGAACCAATTCTACAGCAAATATAGAACCAATTCTAAGAAACTTTTTGTATGGAATTTGTACAAAATATATAGACCTGAGGGAAGGTAATGTACTGGAAATATAGAATCTTTCACAAGAAACTGTCTGTATGGAATTTGTATAAAATACATAGAACTGACGGAAGGTAATGTGCTGGCGACATCAGATTTTTTAAAATTTGATAAATATTAATAGAATTCAAGAAAAATGGCAATAAAGTATCTGTGACGTCACCTGTGCGCGTGATAAAGATTGTACATTAGAAGAAGACAAAGAGAGATAACACTTGTAGTCTTAAATTGAATACAATCAAACACGTGAAACGTTAAAATAAAATTACTCCATCCATCGCTTAGTTCGGCGCGCGTTATTCGTCGAGAAAAATTGACGACGGACATTCACGATGGTTATTATTTTAATAAATAGCAACACAATTATTTTTATTTTCAGTAAATTGTAAAATGATTCGTTTGGACTTAGCTATTTCTCTAATAATTACTACGTTTACATGCAGTTTTGAAAATGGTTTCAGTTTTCAGTCAAAATTACGTGAAACTGTTTACATGCAATTTTCAAAACAGGTTTAGATTGATTTGAAAACAGTTTCGGCGCATGCGCATTTGGCTGATGTAAGGGACAGATCCTCTTCACTTTTATAATTATTTTTTCTACTTTGTACCACTACGCACTAAAACTACACAACTGTCAGTTTATTTGTAGGTTAGTAACACCAAGTAAGACAAAGCGACAGAAACGTTATGCTATGTACGCATGCTCAATATCGAAACAGAATTTTAAGTGTTTCTATTACTACGTTTACATGTAGTTTTAAAAATGGTTTCAGTTTTCAATCAAAATTTCGCGAAACTGTTTACATGCAATTTTGAAAACAGGTTCACAGATTGATTTGAAAACAGTTTCGGCGCATGCGCTTTGGCTGATGTAAGTAACAAATCCTCTTTACTCCAAATTCTTCATTTTGCCATTATTCCAATTATTTTTAGTAGTTTGTACCACTACGCACTAAAATTATACAACTGTCAGTTTATTTGTGGGTTAGTAACACTAAATTACACAGAGCGACAGACACGATATGCTCTGTACGCATGCGCAATATCGAAACAGAATTTTAAGTGTTTACATGAATAGTTTTGAAACTAGTTTCTATGTCAAACCCATGTATTTTAGTTTTGGTTTGAGATAACTCAAAACCGTTTTGACACTGTATACATGGCGTTTTCAAAACTAAAAACGTTTTGAGAACGTTTTGAAACTAGTTTTAAAATCAAACATATACATTGCATTTTGAAAACTAGAAACGTTTTGAAAACGGTTTGAAAACTATGCATGTAAACTCAGTAAATATAACCTGATAAGAATAACCTAACCTAACGCACAAAACGTCGGTTCCCATATATGCAACAGTTACCGGCTGAGACAACCAGCGCCGGCAGTCAAGGCACTAAAAATTTCTTAATTGTTACTGTACTCTTTAGAAAGTAGATTAATTAAAAAAATTAAGTCCGGACCTGGCAATTTCACAATTTCAATACTTATTGAACCATGCCTTCGAGTTACTGAACAAAAGATTCTTGAAACGTAATAATTAAGAATTCTGTGAAATCGAATTTCTGGAAAACATGTAGGTACCGTTTGTTTTATGTACCGATCGGCATTTATATAGGTACGCGTATTACATCGCATGTAACAAACTGTATATACGAGTATAATACAAACTTTGTACAGTTGTTTGATTTGTCCGATAAGGATTTATTGTTTTAGATTGAAAACAATTTTATTACTTAAGTAACAGTATAATTATTTAATATTGTTATTGAAATGTATCCAATAGAAAATATATTTGTATTATAGTTAAGAATAAATAATAAAACAGTAAAATTTTGATTCATATATTTGAATCAAATAGCTAAACAACATATATTTCGTAAATAAGATAAATGTTCATTGTACAAAACTATATATGATTACACAGAGTTTGTATACATGTTCACGTAATTGAGAATCATTATTAGTGGCCACTTTAATAGGCAACCTGAACAACAACATTTACTGGAAATTTTAACGCTAGACATACATAAAATTTAGTAAAAGTTTTTTAAAATTTATATTCTTAATGTTGTAAGATATGATTAATAATTTATTAATTTAATATAGTATTTCAATAGTTTATTATGTTATTAAAATGGTATTATCTTATATTTGTATTACTTTAGTCATTATTTATATATCAAAATAATATAACAATTTATCATATATTTTAAAAATATGGTAGGTAACACATTAGATATTTTATTTTTGTTCATGCTTTATCATAGATTTTATTTTTCAAGTTTTGTTTTTCAGGTTACTAAACGTGCAATATAAAATTTGTTTAATGATTAAGATGTATCGTACAATTTATTTATCTACAACTTTCATTTTTGTCTCAAATGAATAGAGAATTTTGGCGCAAGGTAAACTGTATGTTAAATGTCTATGGCCCGATTTTTAATTAAAATATTGTATTCATTATTTATTATGAATGTTTTTCAATAACAAATAAATAAACTTAATATTAAACAAAATAAAAATATAAAATAATAACAAAGTTTAGAATATGTTCATATGTCGATAAAACAAAAAATTATCGTGCATACGAAATTTAACAGTAAAGGTTGGCTTCATTAGTTGTTGTAGTATAGTGTGTTTCAAGATATTTGCAAATCTACCTGTCTTCGTAATGACGTGGTACACCGCAAAGCAGCATAGTATGGATGTTATTATGCGTCAGGGGAGGATCAGAAAAATTTGGGAAAACAATGTAGCGGTATTCCTTGCTAATTAATATACCTGCTTTTATGTATAATTTGTGTGTAATGTCTTATTCTTTGTTCTGTATTTCTTAAAATTCAAGTGAAACATTAAATTCCACACAAATATTTCGTCTGCTGGATTTCAAATATTTTCTTACAACCCTGTCATGTGACCCATCAAGACCATTTAAGAAGCCACCCGCTGCGTAAGTCGAAGCAGGTATTTGCGTTTGCAAATATCTTAAAACAAACTAGAGATTACAAATTGAAATACCGGATAGAAATAAAATTCTTTAAATAAAATTCACTTTCCTCACCTTTCTTAGCAAATTCATTAGTTAAATTTGAGGTATGTAAATTTTCAGCAATTTTCTGTATGATAATTAAACTTAGAAACATACTAGATCTCAAATTATAAATACTTGTCTATAATTAAATGTAAGTATGTACTTTACTTCTTATCACATAAGAAACATTATTACGGTGTGTCGTCATAAATTTATTAGTAACAAAATAATAGTTTTAAACTTTTTTGCCGCCCCTCGAGTCCTGCCGCCGAGGTGTTGGGCACTTTTAACACCCCCACTTGGCGCGGCCCTGCATTTGATATAACAATGATATTATTCTTCATCACTTTTATAATTCTGGATGATGTTAATGACACATTTTATTTTTATTATTATATGCTTTATTAATGGAGTCCTCCGCCATAGTCCATAGTAACAAATTAGAATTTGGGAAATTTATTTCAAAACTACTTCTTCAAACATGATAGAATAGAGACTATACCAAAGTGTTAAAAAAGTTATTATTTTATAGGAGTATTATTGGATTCAAGCTTCAGTGTAGTTTTTAGCAATTTATTGTTGGGGATACATATTTGACGACGTTTCGACCTTAGTTAAAGTCATTATCAAGTCAGACCATGTAAATTATATATAGTCAAAATTCTATGAATGAGTTACAATATAAAAACAGATTTATTTTATATGAAACCCAACCTGCACAAGTTACGGAGTCAAGTTGACTGAAGATATTTTTTTATTATATATATGAGAACGACATATTGGATTTTTTTCTCAGATAAACCGGAAGTAGCATTTTACAGAAAGCTATAAACAGATTTTCTTCAAAAAATATATTAAAACATGATCCAAACCTTATCAAAATTGGTATTTAAAATTCGTGTATAATTTTGACTATATGACAAACCGGAAGTGGTACTTAATTAGGAGCTCTTAACAGATTTTCGAAGAAAAACAATAGAATATAATCCAAAATTTCGTATTACAGATTTTTCTATTTATTGGAACAATAAATTAGATTTTATTTACAAACGATCAATCGGCAGTGATACTTTACTTAAAGCTCATTGCTATTTTAAACATGGAATTGACGGGAGGTTATGTGCAGGCCACATCAGATTTTTTAACTCTATATCTGTTTAATATTAAGTATAAAATGCAGTCAACTCGTAGAGAATAAAATATTCTTTAATATTCATAATATTACATGTGAAAAAATGATATTTAACATAGTTTTTTCAAGAAAAACTATTAAAACCTTCAAATGGAGGTACTTCCGGTTGACCAATTGTAACCAAAATCTTATCAGCTCTTCATATGGATGTAACGAAAAGAATATGACAGAATTATAATTTTTTAAAATTGTAGTATTAGATTTATCGCAGACACCCACACATACATCATCGTAAAATAGTAAAATCGTATTCTAGGGACCCTAAAATGTGCTTATTGATTAAAAATTCATCATCGAATTTTTTAACCAAAGACAATACCCGCCTTACCTAAAAGTGACGGTAGGTAATAAACAGTTCTATTATATAATCTATTTTTTTTCTCGGAGTTATATCGTTAACATTAATTTCTTTTTTAATTATCCCAATTTTTTAAAAAATTAATAAAAATTTGTTAATCAAAAATTTGCTTCAAATATGGAGTATGTATTAGATTCCTTTCTATTACATATCCAACAAAAATAGGTCATAAGTTTGTTTGAAAATAGGACACAATGCACAATGCAGTTTTGTCTGACATTATTTCCTTCATGATAAGAACTTGAAAAAATAAACAAATCGCTATCTCTTATGGCGTCCTACGACCTGAAAGACGCACCTGACTATCAATATTTTGTCTACAAGTTTTTATCTTGTAGCTGAAGACTAACCCTGATAAATGTCTTATCACTAGGAAACAAATTTGAGAATATACGATCAGATATCTTTGCGTGTGTGGTCATAAAAATGCACATATCAACATAAGATAAAAAATTGTTACTTCTCAGAATCTAATTGGCAAAGATAAAATAGTTATTGTAAAAAAATATAACGGTTTAATAATATGAAATTTGTATCAGCAATTAGAAATGAATGACGAAATTGTTACACGCACTTTTAAAGAAATTAGTTCTGAGAATGATGATGTCAAATTATTAAATTTATTAACAAGGAAGGAAGTTTTAATATTTTTTATAATGATGGAATACACCTACTTTAGTTATCAAATGTGGTTCAATATGATATGGTTTATATTATAATTTCGTTTTAATTACTGTGAAATTAAATTATAAAAATTAATATCCTTAAGGAAAATATATTTAATTTCTGGGAATGATGACCAAAGTATTTCATATTAAAGTTAGTTAGTAGGTAACATTTTTAAACAGAATAATGTATTCGTCCAAAATTAGGAATAAAGAAAATAGCAACTTAATAATAAAAAATCTGATGTGGCCAAAACATGACCTTCCGTCAATTCCATGTTTGAAATAGCAATGAGCTTTAAGTAAAATATCACTTTCAGTTGATCATTTGTAAACAAAATCTAATTTGTTGTTCCAATAAATAGAAAAGTCTGTAATATCAAATTTTCGATTATATTTTATTATGTTTTTCTTCGAAAATCTGTTAAGAGCTCCAAATTAAGTACCACTTCCGGTTTATCATATAAGTATAATCAAAATCTTGTGTTGTTTCAAATTATACACGAGTTTTGAATACCAAATTTGTGAAGTTTTGTATCATCTTTTAATATATATTTTTTTAAAAAACTGTTTTTAGCTTCCTGTAAAGTAGTTTATCTATTTTAGAAAACATCTAGTATGTCGTTCTTGTTAAATACCAAATTTGAAAAGTTTTGAATTGTATTAATTTATTTTTCACGAAAATCTTTTCAGATCTTCAAATAAAGTATCACTTTCGATTTATCAATTTTAGCCAAAATCTAATATGTTGTTTCCCTTTATCTAAACGTCGTAAATACTAAATTTGACAAGTTTTGGAATATAGCCTATTATATTTTTCACGAAAATCTGTTCAGAACTTGAAGTAAAGTATCACTTCCGATTTATCAATTTTAGAAGAAATATAACGTGTCGTTGAAATTTGAAAAGTTTTGGAATATATCATACTATATTTTTCACGAAAATATGTTCAGAACTTCAAGTAAAGTATCAGTTCCGGTTTATCAATTTCAGAAAAAAAATCTAACATGTCGTTCACATTTCTATAAAAATCTTAAATACGAAATTTGAAAAGTTTTGGAATATATCATAATATATTTTATCACGAAAATCTGTTGAGAGCTTCAAGTAAAGTACAACATCCGGTTTATCAATTTTAGAAAAAATCTAACATGTTCTCATTAATATAAAAATCTTAAATACCAAATTTGAAAAGTTTTGGAATATATGATAATATATTTTTCACGAAAATCTGTTTGGAGCTTCAAGTAAAGTATTACTTCTGGTTTACTAATTTTAGCCAAAATTTAATATGTTGTTCCCCTTGATATAAAAGTTTTAAATACTAAAAATTGAAAAGTTTTGGAATATATTTTAATATAGTTTTTCATTAAAAACTGCTATGGACTTCAAGTAAACAGTCACTTGCGGTTATTCAATTTTACCCAAAATCTAATCAACTGTTTATATGAATGCATAGAAAGCTTAAATACGGAAAATAGAAATATTTGGAAGTTTGTTATAAGAGTTACCTTGGAGGAAAAATCGTCACACACACACATTCACACACAGACATCATCGTAAAAATAGTAAAAACGTGTTGTGGGGACCCTAATTTGTGCTTATTTACTGAAAACTCACCATCGAATTTTTGGCACGGTTACATTACCTCCCTTACCTACGATATGACGGGAGGTAAAAACACAATCTCGGTTAAGTTTCACAAGAAAAAGTATATTTACTTTATTGTACAATTTCGTCAGTTGCGGCGTCATCAGAAGTAAAGAAGAAAGTAATGACAAACACTTTTATATTATACGGACCAAGGGATTTGCGAAGTTTTATAGTTTTATGGTATTACAATTGGTCAGTTTGAAGAAAAGGCAGAGATCACGCAATCCAAGAATGGATGGTCGACTAAGTCCAATTGCTCGTTCATATATAAGGGAAATTCCTTTATGCAGATGTTTCTTTATTTCAAATGATTCTATATAGGAGCGTTAATCTCTGGCCCTTCCTCTCTTTGTGCAGAATATTAAGGTTATCTTGTTTACATGTATGATTGTTATTTATGTTGGGCTAAATTAGAATGCAATCTATTATTTTTATAGGCAGACATGTGATGCCGTAAGTAGCGAAATTGTACAATAAAGTAAATATACTTTTTCTTGTGAAACTTAACCGAGAGTTGTGTTTTATATTATTTAATATGTTCACCGAGTAGTACCAACAGCGTCTTCCATTGAATTTATTAAAATAGCAACAAAATTTTCGATCAGCCTACGATCCAAACCCATAATATTTCGGTATATCGAATAGTTTATAGTATAGATTTAAAACTTACAAAAAATGAATATGTTATTCAAGTATTTCGCCATTTAATATTGGGTTACATTGCCTTTATTAGTAATAGTAATACCAGCTTTAATTCTATTAAGGTGGTTTTAGACCAGTGGTGGCCAACCTTTTATATATAGTATGACTAGCGAATGAAAGTTGACGTTGATTATTTAATAGATATGGTTTTTTTAAAACATTTCCCTATATTTGATTTGAAAGGAAACTGACCCTTATGTATTCCGTTACAGAAGATTACAATTGTACTCAATACCATTTAAAAAAATTAATACCGCAAATTCCAGTTCGTTCGTCTCAAGTGTAAGCAACCCTTGACCTTGAGTCGGAACTACTGTTAGAGGAAATTAAAATAATCCTATTTCAAAGAATTGCCAAATTAAATAGTTTAAAAATCAAAATATTTTGTTATAATCAACATAAACGAAAAATGTGGAGTACGATGATCGACAGGTAGCAGAATGGAAAATTGGGAAATGATCGGACACGCAGTCTAATGTAAATAATTTATTTCCTGGCCTACGTTTCGACTGTTACTACAGTCTTCCTCAGGGCTAGAAATGGTCAATGATTATAAACGGTAACGTGGGGATCCTCCATATGACCCAATGGAGATAACAAATTGAAATTTATTAAATATATTGTATTTATATAATATATCAAGTCAAATAATTTTAAGCTGGAACTCAGAGAAAACTCAAACAACTTTTCTAAAAATTCAGAACATTTTAAATTTTTAGAAAAGTTGTTTGAGTTTTTTCTGAGTTCCAGCTTAAAATTATTTGACTTGATATATTATATAAATACAATATATTTAATAAATTTCAATTTGTTATCTCCATTGGGTCATATGGGAGATCCCAAGGGTTACAGTTTATAATCATTGACCATTTCTAGCCCTGAGGAAGACTGTAGTAACAGTCGAAAAGTAGGCCAGGAAATAAATTATTTACATTACACTGCGTGTCCGATCATTTCCCAATTTTCCATAAACGAAAAATGTTAATAGCTATTAGCATACCTAGGATTGTTATGAGTATTATAACTATAATTTGTTGAAAATTGAAACCGGTCGAAATATTATGAATTTTGTCTCGTTACAGTTACTTGATGAACGTAATTTTAAATTAACTATCTGACAAGGAAGTATGCATGAATCAAATGAGTGAAGAACTAATATATTAATATCAATAAAACATAATTAGGGGAATCCCCATTTTTCTTTATAAATATAAACATTATCTTACATCCTTTTTATAAGGAATTGCGCTGCATAGATGTAACTATATATCAATAAAAATGCTACATTTTTAGATAAATACACGTATTACTACATATTTAAACTAGATAACATTTGGACCTAGCAGAACTATATCAGTTGTTCTTAACTTTACTACTAATCACTAGTCATCAAATATTTTCGATAGCGAACATTGCTGTACAAAGTGCCCATTTTATCTGTTCCCGCCTGAAAGTTTAAGAATAGGCAACACAGAATACATTTTTGTGTAAATTATAGTACTTTAAATCAAATAATCACAGTAGGTAAGAGCAAAAAGGACAAACTTTTAAAAACGAAGTCACTTATGAAAAGTAAAATGTGTTGCTTATTCATGAACTTTCAAGCGGAAACAGATAAAATGGGCACCCTGTATAAACATAGTACCTACGTACATAATAAATATTAATAAAGTTTTTTATGTGAAAGAAAATAAAAAAGTTTTTAAAATGTTAAGAATCAAAAACATGTTCTATAACTTTTTTCCAAGACCAAGGCAGAAAATCAGGTTATATGATACCAAACTAATGACTGAAATAACACATTTTTCTCTAGAGGCAAAAGTAGGCACTTTTGCCCAAAAGGAAATAATAAGATGCAACATTATTGTATTACTATGGTTATTAGTTACATAATTGCATCGTTCCAGATAAAATGTAACATATAAGTTGTCAAAGTTGTCATTGTTATATAAACTTGTCATAACGTTATAAGGTGGATTCATGCAACATTCATTTTAATTTCATTTTCATTTCATTTACATTACATTTTAATTTCATTTTCACTAAAAAAGTAGAGTGTTCATACAGATTCATGAAGTAATTTTATATCTGTGTATACTAAAATAGATCTCCACACATTATCTTTGGCTATTTTGATTTTGTACTCATTATACATTTTATTATAACTAAATTCGTTAATATTATCAGTTTGCCGTTTACATATAATGTTGAAATAGCTGTCACTCTGTTCTTCGCGCATGCGCAGTTGTCTTATTCACTACATTTCTAGTGAAAATGTAATGAACAGTTAAAAATTGTTTAACTTTAAAATGTAGTTATAATGAATAATGAGCTTGCATGAACACTACTACTGATTTTCATTATTTTAGCTTTTTTGAATTAAAATGTAATGAAAATGAAATTAAAATGAATGTTGCATGAATTCACCTTTAAACATGTTTACTAAAGAAGAAAAAATGCGAATGGTTACGTGGTACAATGCTGGTTGTAGTTTGTGAAATGTTTGTGATACGTTAGCGAATTTATATTCTGAGCGTCCTAGACCAGATCCTTCTATAGTTTCGAGAATATTTAAAAACTTAAATGTGAAGGATACGAAAAAGGAAAGAACAATAACTGTCCAAAATGAAAAAAATAAAAACAATTTACTAAGTACAATAGAAGAAAATCAGCTGTCTACAAATTTTTAGCGACTCAACTAAATATGACTTATTTAATAGACCTTTTTAATTTAACGGCTATCTCTTTCTATCGCTGCAAATAGTAAGAAAATGGCGCGAATAACTGCCAGTTATGCTGTCAAATGAAACGTCAAAAATATTGCAGTCATTAAAATACCTGTATTCTCAGTGAAAATTTACATCGTTAGACATTTTACCTTCAATAAAAGCTTTTGTAACTTATTTCGATATGATTTTTTAAAGTTATCCGAGATATTCTCACATTTTAGGTCTAAATGTTTTAGAATCAAACGTCATAGATCTCAGTTGTTCTTACTATGCGCAGATCCCCAGTGCGCATATCTTCTATCTCTTTAAATTGGAAAGGTCCATTGTCATATGATTCCCCATAAATAATAACAAATCAGGTGTTGTCTTGGTTACGGTGAATATACTCCGAGGGTGCTTATCAGACGTCACCTCTTGGGCTTTCAAAGCTGTCATGGAGAAAATACCACAGGTGTCATTCTTGTGGAATTTGAAAATGATAACAATATTTTCTGCCAGTAAAGTTTTTATTTGTCATCATATCGTATCCTCTAATTAATCGATCTATCCTTACGAAATATTTTTATTCTCAGATTAATTAAAAGTATCTCCAGGTATAAATGCCCAAATTAATGTCAATTTGTATACACGATAAACGCCACCAAATAAAAGATGAATAATTGAATACACACTCCGTGAACGTTTGCCACTGTCGCGTTTCTTTACAGTCGCTTCAGAGTTAGTGTGAATGGTCTTCACAAAACACGAGAGAATCAGCTGAAAAAAGTGTCCAAAAGAACTAATTTTTGTCCATCATTAAATTCAAGTCCCTCCTCATTCCCGTTTAAACCACGGTTAATGTAGTTCTTGCCGTCCTTGAAAAGTTAAGGATGTTATATTAAGGATCAATGGGAGCCAACACGGAGCGAAGCGGAGTAAATGGCTACCGGCGGATCTCGAATGTAGCGTTTTATCAAATTGTTTTCACAAAAACATTCAATTTATGCTTACATCTATTTTCGGGTGATATATTTACCAGTTTTAAATGTTTTCAAATAATTTGGTCATACTGTTTTGAGGGCGATCCTATTATTTTAAATACTAACTAACCTTATCATTTTTAATAACACATTTTTTTAATTTAAAGAAATAGAAAATATGTGCATAGCAATTGTTTCTACAAAATATAGACGTAAAATGTGAGGAAGTCTTTTACAACTTTCAAAAACTTCTCAACAAAATCTGATGTGGCCAGCACATTACCTTGCGTCAGTTCTATGTATTTTGTATAAATGTCATCCAGAAAGTTCCTTGCAAAAGATTATATTTCTTGTACATTACCTTAAGGCAGTTGTATGTATTTTATACAAATTCCATACAGAAAGTTTTTAGCAAAAGATCCAATATTTCAAGTAGAATTATAACACAAACATACTGTCAACTGCACTGACAACTTTCTGTCAGAATTTTCTTAATATAACAGCTGTTATAGCAAAGCAGGCTAATATATGATATTTAATTTCTTTATAATTTTTACCTCTCGCTAAGAGAAGTAGGTACCTAGTGAATTCATACTAAAAATCGCATATCCAGATTTTAGTGAATAAGCACGTCTTAAGGTCTCTAGAATCCGATTATAACATTTTTACGATGATGTCGGTGTGTGTGTGGATGTTGGATCCACGATCCACATAAGACTTAAGACATTTTTAACAACGGATTCCTCAATCTAACAATAATGGGAAGATTTTATTAAGTTTTGGTAACAATTGGACAACAGGAAGTAGTAGTTACAAGAAAAAAATCATCTAAATATTATTTATCGAAAATTTATGTAAATACTTATATTAAAGAACTTTAAATTCTTTATTCGATAAATATAAATTCATTATTATATCTTCTATAGATTTAGAGATAAAGAAATGCATATAAAATAATTTGATGTAAAATATCAAACTACTTCAAGGCTAGAAATTCAAATGTTTATAATTGACACATAAATGTCACTGTCAAAAATATTTGTATGCCACTGTCAAAAATTTTTGTACATCATTATGAAAATAAAAAAAGTCAACAACGCAAAAGAATATAAAAGGAATTTGCGAAAAAATGACGAATATTAAGAAAAAGTAAAGGAAAGTAGAAATAGAACATTTCAGGATATTGAATATAAAAAAATGTATGTATTGGACTATTGGACATAATTTATATTAAAATATCCCATAGATTTTGCAAATATATGTGAGAATTATTTTGTAGTGAGACAAGAATATATGTATTTGTATTTAAAAATATTTTTCTTTTATGCGTATGTCCATTTAATATGAAGTATAAAATGTATTCAAATCGTATAGAGAATAAAATATTCTTCAATATTTATAATATCATTAAATGTGAAAAAATGATATTTAACATTGCTTTTTCAAGAAAAACTGTTAAAATCTTCAAATAAGGTTGCCCAATTATAACCAAAATCTAATCAGCTCTTCAT
The DNA here is from genome assembly GCA_963082715.1 of Harpalus rubripes. NCBI lineage: Eukaryota > Metazoa > Arthropoda > Insecta > Coleoptera > Carabidae > Harpalus > Harpalus rubripes. Next base: position 13,293,218 of record OY720449.1, on the reverse strand, counting down.
ATGGATATAACAAAGAAGAATACGAAAGAATTATAATTTTTGGAATTGTAGTATTAGAGTTATCGCATTAGAAAATATTGTCACACACAGACACACACATACAGACATCATCGTAAAAATAGTAAAATCGTATTCTAGGGACCCTAAAACGTGCTTATTCATCAAAAACCCACAACCGCATTTTTTGACCAGACAATACCTTCCTTACCTAAGGGTGACGGAAGGTAAAAGTTACAATAGCTTTTATAGAAGCTAAAATGTCTAACGATGAGAAAGGGTCTATTGAAAATATTTCTTGATAATTTTACATTAATTTTTAAGGAATCGTTTTGGTATTGTTTGGTGACAGATCCATTGTGAATACAAACCATATTAATTATAAAATTTAACACCGATAATTGATGATAGCTAAAATCTTACCCTTTGAAAACTGGAACTAATCAATGGTGACAATGCATTCGTGTACAAAAATCCTTTTAAACCTTCAAAGGTAACATCTGGAAGCAGCAGTCTTTCAAAAATTTTGTTAAAATTTGGTAGAGCTCTCATCATCGTAGGACCTGGGGCTCTTGAAGGCCAAACACATCCATACATAACACCATACAATTATCATCTCTTGCAGTGATCCAGCTGAACTTTCATCAGATTTCCCCACGTCCACAACTTCGTTGCTCGGCTCCAATATGGTGGGGATCGCATTCGTTGAGGGCGCCTTAGTCAGTAGCACATCGACTATCGCGTACGACACACTAACATTTTACATTTTCCGCGTTATAATGCTGTGACAGTTGACAGTGAAACAACAACACCTAGTGATACATCATGTATAAGCTCCTAGGAGGCCTAAGAAGCTACCTGAAAGTGCAGGACATCAGCACGGACAGTACGCTGTTTAGGCTGCACAACACCTTCACCACGGCGATGCTTATGGGGTGTAGCTTGATCATCACTGCCACTCAATATGTGGGGAATCCGATTCAATGTATTGTTTCTGGATTGCCGACACATGTCATCAACACTTATTGTTGGATTTCGAGTACTTTTGCTATGCCTGAAGCCTTCCGCAGAGAGGTAGGACATTTGGGATGACTACGTAATCCTAGTTGCATGATATGGTATGGGATATAAATGTTGTCAAAGTTAAAAACAGTCATTTTGATTTATTTGGTGTATGTGTAGTATTTGTTTTATGTTAACACATGTACCTACATAGATATTTATGTTTCACTTTATAAATAGTAGCAAATAAATTAACTGTTTGTGGATACAGCAATCATATATTATATTTGCTTAGTGTATCATTTGCCAGCACAAAATTATATGTACATGCAGTAAGATTATCTTTACATATATAGTATGTATGAATCACTGGCCACTCAATTTTAGATAATGTGATATGTACAATAGTTTTTTATGTATGCCATACAAACTTAACATAACCTAAATGAACCTAACTAACTAGAATTTTATATCCCATACATATAGCAGAAAAATATCGACCCTATTGGTTCATACAAAAGGTCACTATTGTTATTGTGTATTACATTATTCAATTTTACATTAATATGTTTGACTTTTTAATCTGTAACAATATGATAATAATACAGAAAACCACAAGAGGAAAACTTATAGCAAAATAAAATACCTAATCATTACTTTCAAATTATTTAGGTTCATAATAGCATATCCCTGAAAACTGAGGATTCAGCTTCCAGTTGCACAGTTCTTTAATGGTCATTTTGAATTGCATTTTAACAAGTAAAATTTTTAACAATGATCTCAGGTCAATTCTGTGAACCACTCAGAGAGCAAGCGATTATCAACCTAAACAGTTTATAAGTAGTATAGTATGACTAGCGAATGAAAGTTGACGTTTAGATTATTTAATAGATGTGGTTTCTTTTGAAAACATTTCCCCATATTTGATTTGAAAGGATATTGACCCTTATGTATTCCATAACAGAAGATTAGAATTGTACTCAATACCAGGAGGCATTTAAAATGACCTTAGCAACAGGATTCAGATTAAAAATAATCCTATTTTAAAGAATTGCCAAACTAAATAGTTTAAAGATCAAAATATTTTGTTATAATCAACACAAACGAAAAATGTTTAAAATATTTTAAACGCACCCCTATTTTGATATTCAGTTACCCTAGTCGGCCATCTATTTTCATCCAGATATAGTAACGTATTTCTGTGCTTTTTTAGTCTAGTATTTAAATGGGTTCATGCAAAAATTTCATACCTGAATATTTCGTACAATTCTATTCTTCTCTTGGGTTTCAAAAGAAACCACATCTATAAAATAATTTAAACGTCTACTTTCATTCGCTAGTCATACCATATAGTATGACCAGCGAATGAAGGTTGACGTTTAGAATATTTAGTAGATGTGGTTTCTTTTGAAAACATTTCCCCATATTTGGTTTGAAAGGAAACTGACCCTTATGTATTCCGTTACAGAAGCTTAGAATTTTACTCAATACCAGGAGGCATTTAAAATGACCTTAGCAACAGGATTCAGGGATGTATTTAAAAAATTTAATACCGCAAATTCTAATTCGTTCGTCTCAGGTGTAAGCAACTCTCGAGTCGGAATTACTGTTAGAGGAAATTAAAAATAATCCTATTTCATAAATAGTTTAAAGATCAAAATATTTTGATATAATCAAAACAAACGAAAAATGTTTAAAATATTTTAAACACACCCCTGTTTTGATATTCAGTTATCCTAGTCGGACAACTATTTTCAGCCAGACATAGTAATGTATTTCTGTGCTTTTCTAGTCAAGTATTTAAATGGGTTCATGCAAAAATTTCATACCTGAATATTTCGTATAAATCTATTCTTCTCAAGGATTTCAAAAGAAACCACATCTATAAAATAATTTAAACGTCAACTTTCATTCGCTAGTCATACCATATAGTATGACTAGCGAATGAAGGTTGACGTTTAGATTATTGAATAGATGTGGTTTCTTTTGAAAACATTTCTACATATTTGATTTGAAAGGAAACTGACCCTTATGTATTCCGTTACAGAAGATTAGAATTGTACTCAATACCAGAAGGCATTTAAAATGAACTTAGCAACAGGATTCAGGGATGTATTTAAAAAATTTAATATCGCAAATTCTAGTTCATTCGTCTCAGGTGTAAGCAACCATCGAGTCGGAATTACTGTTAGACGAAATTAAATATAATCCTATTTCATAGAATTGCCAAACTAAATAGTTTGAACAAAATATTTTGTTATAATCAACATAAACGAAAAATGTTTAAAATATTTTAAACGTACCCCTGTTTTGATATTCAGTTACCCTAGTCGGCAATCTATTTTCAGCCAGACATAGTAATGTATTTCTGTGCTTTTCTAGTCCAGTATTTAAATGGGTTCATACAAAAATTTCATACCTGAATATTTCGTACAATTCTATTCTTCTTAGGGTTTCAAAAGAAACCACATCTATAAAATAATTTAAACGTCAACTTTCATTCGCTAGTCATACCATAATGTTTATTTTCTTTTACCATTTGAGGTTTTTTGTATTGTTATTCCAGTAGCAAAGAAATGAACGTGAACTGTACAAGATTTATTATTGGATATCTTCAATAACTTTGTTAGGTTCTGTTTTAAATTAGCCTAATCTAACATAACCCAAACGGATTAACCTGATTCAGGTCCCAAAACACTGCATGTGCCAGTACCTACTCATTGCACTCCATTTACGAGTATTCTGTTTTTAAGAGAACTAAATGTAAAATTTCCCCAGTTCCTAGTACAATTTACACTTCCTAATAACTAGTACTCAAAACCTTATTTACAATTTACATTAACACAAAAATAAATTTTCCATTTAATATTTACTCATTTTAATGTAATTTTCTTTACCGGTTTCAGTATATTATTCCATTGTTTACATGTACAAAAGTAGGCTGGTAACTAAGTAATAACTGTATCTGTATGGTAATATTATTACCATACTGACTTGTCAACAACGGTCTACAAAATTAAAATAAAATGAAAATATAATGCTCTTCATAAATACATACAGGTAACGTTAGCCTATCGTTCTAAATACGGTCTACTTTATTCGAAAGTAAAATTCTATCCAATAAACCTTCCAATTAGCAAAATTCACAGCTTCAGAAAATTTACAACTAAAGTAATAAACATGAAATAAAGTACATAATTTGAATATTTATCATATTGACATATGTCAAAATAATTGTTCTGTTAACCATAGCAATTTGAAAGTAGCATTAATGAGAGAATTTCAGAAAATGATATTTATCAATAATGTCTTAATTTTCTGAAATCGATAAACTATTGAACAAACCACGGATGTTATTAATCATAACAAGCCTTAGATGTCTTAAAATCCTCGCTCTACGAGCTCGGAATTCAAACCTACATCTGCAGTTATGATGTGCATAACATTCCTAGGTACGTTAATAGCTATAATCATATTATTATTTTGTATGTCTTTCTGTGGAACTTCTAAATATAACTACTATATCAATAACTTTAATATCTGGTAAATATTATTACTGCTAAATGACAAATTTGTTCCTAATTTAAAAACGGAATTTAAAAATGCACGAACGATATAATGAACTTTTTATTTGTATGTATGTGTGCACTGTATATACTTATCAGGATAAAGTGAGGCATTCATATAATAAAATTCAAATTAAGTCCTATTTATTAATTAAAATCAAATCAGTATCTGTTATAGTAATACAGATAGTACAACTATATCAACGTCATTGTTTCGTTCCAGTTCCGATAACAAGTATCCATTTTCTCCGAAGTCATCATAAAAATAATTTCCTGGTTGTATCGTATCGCATGACCTTTGACCGTTGTGCAGAGTTGCACGGTTGCATGCTGTTGACACGGCCATGTATATACAACCATAGCATCACCCCCTCCTCGTTGCCATAGTAACGGTGCCGGTTGTAAGGGACGTATTCGCGAACTTGTACGGGCGAACGGGTTTTTATTTTTACCTGTGATGTCGGTGTGATGTGACCATGTTGCATCATTTCATTTGACCAATGCACACACCTGGCTTTTACGCTATGTCATCTTAATTGACTAGATTGATATCTGATGTAGTAAAATGCAAACGCATTTCCGATTGGCGTAGTTTTTAAATGCGTCTCTAAGTAATATTGTTTGGTGTAGTTTTTAAATGCGTCTCAAAGCAATATTTTCCAACAAATATGTTCCGGAATCACTTATCACCTCTTCATTTTTGTAATAGTATTTTCTTTGTAAAGACCAAGTATTGCGCATTTTTCCCCGACATTAAGTTCATATATTGATCCTTTATATTTTCAAATTTTCCAGATAATACTTTAGTAATATCTGTTTTCTCTAAGTAATCCCTAAATTTCATCGGTAATATCTGATATACCTGCAATGATGTAATACATTTTCCAACGCTTATTTTATGTACAATAGCAATACTTCAGGAATCCCTATACTTCGCTTAAAATACTTGACATTTTTAGTAATATCTGGAATTTCTACAATAATGTAATCGTAAAGTTGTAATACCCTCTTACGTATATTTCGTTTATGAAAATAATACTTTCAGGATTCCAGTTTTTTCCAGAATAAGCTCAGTAGATATTATCATAACTAGATATTACTAATATTATTAGAAAACATTGTAGCATTTTTTGTCTAAATAAATAAATATTATTTTTAAAAAAATATATACTTGTACCACCTTTCTACTAAGGTTCTCAATTTCAAGAAACACCAATAATTTCTTGTATATCAAGATTTTATACAGGGTGTAACAGCTAAACGAGCTACCTCAAATGATTTCTGTATTATTAAAGATACAATAAAATACTATAAGACAATCTTATAGAAGACCAAAAGGGACATCCGAATACAGAATAAAATATTTTTTAAACCAGTGGTTCTCAAGTTACAACACAAAGTTATATTTTTTTAAATGATGGCATATATTTTTTACGTCCATTCGATAGAGTATTTTTTTTAAATTCAACCATGTATTCATATTATATCCTAACATAACAAAAATATTGAGAATATTCAATTGAAATTTAAATAAATTTCATTTTTATAATTATTTTTAGTAGGCTATGTGTGAAAAACAATTGAACTTAAATTAAAATGAAACGGATATTTGTTAATAACTTTATAAATACTTAATATTCTATTTGTTTCCTATCGTAAATAATTCAAATTGATAAGAGAGCAGTTTTTGTTTTTCATACATAGCCTACTGAAAAATCAAAAAATCAAAATAATTTAAATTTATGTTACGACATAAAATGATTACATATTACATTGTTGAATTCAGAAAAAAATACTCTATCAAGTGGATCTAAAAAATATATATTATCCAATTTAAAAAAATATAGCTTTGTGTTGTAACTTGAGAACCACTGGTTTTAAAAAAATATTTTCTTCTGTATTCGGATGTCCCCCTTGGTCTACTATAAGATTGGCTTATATTATTTTATTGTATCTTTAATAATATAGAAATTATTTGAGGTAGCTCGTTTAGCTGTTACAGCCTGTATATTAGTACAATCGATTTAATGGGAGTGAGTCAATTTTTACTTTGTTCCATTGCCGTAGTACATATTGCATTGATGAAGGCGAGAAGATAAAAGGACACACACAAATATCCATATCTTATCCGGGATTCGAACTCAGAACCGCTAGTACGTGAAGCTAGATCGCTACCACCAATCCACTTCGGTCGGTCTATTTCAAGGAACATCAAATTTTGTATGAAAAGCTAATATTTAAATGAGTCCAGAAAAACTCTTCGAATATTTAGATTGCTTACAAATTTTCTCGTACTCTTAAAATTTACTATACGTATGTAATATCCTGTACAGTGGCGCATTTCCGCACAGGCGCAGGAAGCTAACTAACCGGACATCATACAACAAATATTCCTCCCTCTTAACATATTAAAGTGACCGATTTTCGGTATCGAACTACCGCATCTGGACCATAATAATAGTTCCGAAACCCTTCGCCACACACTCCTGTCTAAGCACACTACTTTCGCCTCGGCCACATTCATAATTGCATTCATACATGCTTTTCTTTTTCATTTTATTTTATTTTTATTATTATTATTATTATTATTATTATTATTATTATTATATAATTAATAATTTAATAGTATTCTCTAAATTAAATTGACAAATGAATAACGCCATTTACGCCATATGTTTTGTGGCGGCCTAGCGGTCATTTTTCAAAACATATGCAAGTTTGGTCTTTACTGATGACGAGATAAAGATAGTATATCTTTACTTAAATTTGGTGCTACTACGGTTCGTTCACAACTCTTTCAAAATGCAGTTAAGAAACCGGAAGCCTACTTTCAACTTTTGTAATTCCCGCTCGATTTTGACATCATCACTTTTGGAGTCTATTCTTAACGCATATTTGTGCAATTTAAGACTTCTTCGCTCATAAATTTTCAAAAAAATATGTAATGTAACAGTAACCTAACGCACAGAACTCAATTTGACGAAATTCGGGTATATAATGTAATGTAAATAGATATTTTATCTCTGTTAGTGTAAATGAATTGCGCTTGGGGCCTCACAAGTGCTAAATCCGCCATTGATCCTGTAAGTTAAGCAAGAAAAGCCACAACTATAAAGTAATTACGTATTTCATCAAAAAATGCCAGAATTGCACTATACAATATTTCCTTTGCAAGTGACACATCATTTCAGTTTTCCTTGTCGCGCAAATCGGAAAATCGATGAGCAAAACCAAGCAAAACAGAAGGCGAAAGTGCGTAAGCGAAACGTAGCGATTTCGTTATATCCGGTACCGGTAGTACGACAAGCTTTGTTTGGGTGTGACGTATGTTATGCAGGCGTTTAAATATATACAATGTTTCTCACCATGCTGTTTCGTCCTTCACACTATTAATTATATAGAAAAACATTAATTAAAAGTGTATATAAGGAAATCCTTTAATTTCATACGTAACAGAAAATAATGTATATGCAGAATTCCAATCTATAAAAAAAATGCTAGTGTATATTAGAAATATTAGTCACTATAAACATATTAAATAGCATTTTAAAATAATATTAAACTCTTGTTTGCTGTGTATTTTCCAAACTTATTACGAAACCGATTATTAAATCAATGCGGTCTTATACCAATTTTTTTTCTGCAAGAATATGATGAACTAAGAATTTTACTGCAAACCGAGGTGCAAACGCAACTTAAATATTTTACGTAATAAGCGAGATATGAAATTTTAAAACTGTTAGTTCTATCTAGAGAGTATAAACCTGAAATATTTTTATATATAAACTTATACGTTATATTTATGAAGAAATTATTATTAAGCATAAATAACAAATGAAATGCATTTTTACCTCCCGCTACCCTTGGTAAGGGAAGTATAGGGATCGTGCTAAAAATCACATCTCGAGATTTTGGTAAATGACCAAGTTTTAAGGTACCTAGAATCCAATTTTAATATTTTCACGATGATGTCTGTGTGTATGTGTGGATCCTCCAGTCTAACTCAAAACTATCATTCAGAAAATTTTGAAACCTTGTATTTCGAACTTTTTCTGTAATGGAAAGAGCCCATTAGATTTTAGTGAAAATCGGATAACCGGAAATAGCACTTTTCTAGGAGCTTAAAATAGTTTTTCTTCGAAAAATACTTTTAAACATTATTTTTTCGAGATTAATGTTATTATAAAAATTAAAGATTATTAAATTTTCTATAGATTTGCATTGATACTTTTTCCATGTTTTATGGATAAATTTATAAAATTATCTATAATTTAAATCCCAGATCCTACGCTTTAAACAAACAAAACGCAGTTATTCAAATGTATGTAACTGACAGATAAATGTCACTATCAAAAAACTAATCATTTCAAAATAATATTAGTAACGTTTTAAAAAGAAAAAAGTTTAAGCTAATCCTAATTTTTGGATTAGTGAATTCTATTCTATCCCAGTATTCATTTTATGATAGCTCCGGTGGCTCAATGGTTAGAGTAACGCCTCATGTCATGAGTGCCCTCGGGGCTCTGGGTTCGAATGCAACTAAGGCATGGATGTGTGTGAATGTGAACCCACTCTGTAATTGGGATTTAATTCTGTTGAGGGGTTTTTTAAAAAAGGTAGTTACTTGGATTAAATTAGACTATATTTTAAGAAATAAACTGTAAAAATTAAAGTAAAATTCGTTAATCCAAAAATAAGGATTAACTTAATCTTTTTTGTGACTCGGGCTGTAAATGGCGAGAGGTATTGTGTTGGCCACACCAAATTTTTTCCTAATAAATTAAACAGATTGACCATTGTTTGATAATATTGTGATACAAACTATGGCGGCGGATGGCGCTAGTGTTTTTCAATATGATGAATTCATTGTATGTGGGCCAAACAAGTGCGTGAATCTCGCATTTAAAATCAGGCATCCAATCAAATTAGAAGGACCTCATACGACATCCATTATTAATCGATATTAATCACTTATAATTTGTGAATTAATTAATATTTAAACAAAATTCTTTCACTAATTTCACTCATTAATTTACGAGTATTTTCGCATTCTTATCTAAGATTGTTAAAATTTGACTATGGTGTAGTACCCCATTACTTGTCGAAAATTTGTTTGTTGGGCGTACTGTACATTATACTCGTAGTAGAATTCATTATTGTGGGACTACTGGGTTTTAGAAAATGCAGTTGCTATCTGTTAAATGCATTAATTATGACTAATCAAGTTTTTACTGTCATTAACATTTACATAATTTCCATTCGTATTTGAAATTATAGTAACTACATATCTTGTTTTTAAACATAAAACAATCATAGATGCATTAAATTGTTATTAAATATATAAAATAATATTATTTCCATTCAATAGCTGTATTCTTTTAGGAATATTTTACGTAAATCTCAAATAAATGATATCTACGATTTAGATAACATCATTCTAGAAATGAATTATTAACTTTGATTTATTTTTATAGTTTGATGCATTTTTATCTAATACGATCATCAAACAAAATAATTAATTCAAAACTGTTTCAAATACTCCATCTTTTTCTAGTATAACATTTGGCGGGAAACTCAAAACTCATCAACTGCAGTCTGAATCTGAAAGTCTGGCATGTTCTAGCATGACAGTCTCATACAAAAGTTTTACGAAGTAAAAAAAATTCATAAAAATAGTTATTTTTTAAAAAGTTTAATAGTTTAGAGGGTTATTAAGAAAATAAAATTGTAAATATTTTATATATATATATTTTTTTTAAAACAATAAGTGTACAGGCTGTGGTCTCAATAAGCTTGCTCACTATTAGTAACTTTTATATTTGAAGAGATACGAATTTGGTTAAATGAGCAAAATTGTGCCATGTGAAATACAAATCTGATGATATCAGCAAACATTAATTTATATCAGTGGTTTTCAAAATATGGGACCTAACTTTTTTATTTTAAATAGGAACAGATATTTTTTATTTGTTAGAGAATTTAATTCTGAATTCAATGAAATAATCGATTCGTGTGCCAATCTGCTTTGTACGAAGATATCGGTAATGATGATGACATATTTGTACCGTGCGGGCGTTTTCCAGGGGTCACCTCACGGGCACTCATTGCTGGCGTGGAGAGTGCACCAGAGGGGTCAATTTTGTGCCTTTTAACATTCGAAATATTTTGAGCAAGTGACAAAACAAAATATTCACTAATTTCATACATGGCATTCTTATTCTACGTAAAATAATCTGATGTGGCAAGTACATTATCTTCCGTCAGATCGTGGTCAGATCTGTGTATATTGTAAAAATTCCACACAGAGATTTTCTTGTAAAAATTCCATATTTCCAGTACATTACCGTCAGTTCTATGTATTTTGTACAAATTCCACACAGAACGTTTTTTGTAAGAGATTATATATTTCCAGTAAAATTATAACACAAACATACTGTCAAATGCACTTGCACTTGCACTGACATTTGTCAATCAGAATTTTCTTAATATAGTAGATGTTTCCATGGTTATAGCACAGCTTGTTGCTTTATGAAATTTATTTTCTTTATAAATTTATTACTCTATCCATTGAATATGAAGTATAAAATGTAATCAAATCTTATAGAGAATAAAATATTCTTTAATATTTATAACATTAAATGGGAAAAAAAGATATTTAACACAGTTTTTTCAAGAAAAACTGTTAAAATCTTCAAATTAGGCTACTTCCGGTCGACCAATTGTAACTAAAATTTAATCAACTCTTCATATAGATGTACAGAAAAAAAGTCGCAAAAATTATAATTTTTGGAAAGGTGGTATTGAAGTTATGCGATAAAAATAGTAAAATCGCATTCTAGGGAACTTAAAACGTGCTTATTCATTAAAAACTCATCATCGATTTTTTTGACCAAAGACAATACCTTCCTTACCTAAAGGTAAAAAGTAAAATGTATTTATCTTTCCATTCGTGGCACACTTATTATAGTCATATTTAAATCAAATTAATATAAAATTTATTATGGATTTTTCTCAAAAAAATATTATGTGATGGTATGAAACGATTATATCGTTGAATTCAGTTTTAAATTCTCTAGTGAATAATGAAATAAAAAAATATATGTTCCTATTTAAAATAAAAAAGTTAGGTCCCATATTTAGAGAACCGCTGATAGAAATTAATGTTTGCTGATATCAGTAGTTTTGTAATTCAAAATGGCACAATTTTGCTCATTTAACCAAATTCATATCTCTTCAAATAAAAAAGTTACTATTAGTGAGCAAGCTTATTGAGACACCCTGTATTCAAGAAAATTATATATAACTGTTTTAATAAATGCAAAAATTTCATTGAAAATCACATATATTCCGTCTTTCAAAGAGAATAACTATAAAAGTAGCTGGTAACTGGAGGTTTTTTTACATTCATGTATAAACTGTCACTTGTGATATCGTGAGATAACAATTCTGTCGTTTATTATGTGGGTTATTAATTACGAAAAAACCGTTCTTGTGAGACACTATTCCTATATTGCCAATGTATATTCGCTCTATTTTGGTTTCAAATATCTCAGCTCACGGCTAGTAAATCTTTTTAAAAATTTGCGTACATCGTACATACATATGTAAAAACTATTGAAAAATAACATACTTAAATTTCATTAAAAACTGTCGTAAATACTTATAATAATAGAACTACCTTAATAATTCCCAAGGAAAGAACCGATTATTAGTATGGCATTGAATGCTGTGAAAGCAAGTAAGCAATGTGTGAAAAATGCAGAGTGTTTTGCATTAATTGAATACTTGTAACCTTCTTGCGACACTTGAAAAAGTACACCGGATATTCGCTGCACCACATTGATACGCGTTTGCGTCAAAAGACTTCGTCCTGTGCGACTTTTTGTTGCTTTTTATTGGAGTCATAGGCGTGCGCAGAACTTTATTTCTGTGGGTGCCAAAATGAACAAAATGTACAATTATTATAATAAATAAAGTAATAAATGTGAATGGAGTCATTTATTTTACCATTATTACTTCAAAATATCGAGAAAAAATCTGATGTGGCCAGCACATTACCTTCCGTCAGTTCCATGAATTTTGTACAAATTTCATACAGAAAGTTCCTTGCTAAAGATTATATTTCTTGTCCTTTACCTTCCGGCAATTGCATGTATGTATTTTATGCAAATTCCATACAGAAAATTTATAGCAAAAGATCCTATATTTCCTGTAAAATTATAGTACAAACACACTATTCCAATTTCACTTGACACTGACATCTTTCAATCAAAATTTTCTTAATATAGTAGCTGTTTCCATAGCTATGGCTACTTTAGGAAATTTAATTTCTTTATAATTTTTTAACTCTATATCCATTTAATATTAAGTATAAAATGCAGTCAAAATCGTATAGAGAATAAAATATTATTTAATATTTATAATAACATTAAATGTGAAAAAATGATATTTAACATAGTTTTTTCAAGAAAAACTATTAAAATCTTCAAATGGAGGGTACTTCCGGTT